>LPNX010829438.1:195513-205996 GCA_001517045.1 Pseudotsuga menziesii | reverse complement strand
TTTACTTATTATTCACATGTTATTGGTGGGCAGATAGGAATGTATTTGCTGATATTCACAGGTAGGACTGATTATTACTTCTGCTGTACATGAACAAACTGTTGTACATGAACAGTATTTTTGGCATATCACTTGAAGATGTAAAAAGCTCCTTTGATTCAATGAATACCAAGGAATGTACTTTTTTCGACTGAAAAAAACTTAGATCCGTATGTTAAATACGGTCAACATCCTTCAACATTCCTAGGTCACATGACATCACATTATACAAACTCCTATGTCATATGACATCACATTATACAAACACCAAGGAACATAAAAAGCCTTACTTTGACAATCTCGATAGTGTCCTATATGAAATTGATAGCATTCTTACCCATGGAACCTCTTCATATCCTTGAATTGAAAGAAATATAGTCTATATTCATTTTGATTGTTATCATATACACTCTCATGTGTTACATTGGTTGAGACATGTTAGAGTCTTGATTGGTTTATTTCAGTTGATTACATTTTAATATATTTATTGGAAATTTAATGACGAAGTTGATGTTCTTTCCAAGCGAACCATTGACATTTCAAGGGGTGTGATCATTTGGGAGGAACATAAAGATGGTGTTATGATAGATGTTGGCTCTTTGAGGATCTATTAGTGTTATTGTTAATAATTTAGATAATAAAAAACTAAGAAGAAAACACATCATAAACACGGATTTTAATGCGGTAAAACCCCATAAAGGGAAACATCCATACAGGCAAAGTATTGAAGTTCATTAATGAAGAACAAGAGATTACATAACAAGCCTCAGCCTCTCTGACTACAATTACATTACATATCCCAACCATGCACTATATACCTCATGAAATAAGTTACATGAGTTAAATCATTGTCGGTTATGCCCATTATGAAAACTTCTCGTAAACATATTAGTTTAGTTGTCATTATTAACAATCTCCACCTTGACAACAAAATTTTCTAATACTTTTCTCAAGACTATTCATCACCTTTTTTTCAAACCAAGAAAAGTTACGATGGTAGTTACACACCATCGTAACATCTCTAACAATATTGGTTATGTAAACATATCTGCACAAATTTCTTGCATATGAACCTTTTTTAGATCTACTCAACCTTCAATAATGGCTTGTCTTACAAAATGATACTTTACATCAATATGTTTAGTTTTACTATGATAAACAGGATTTGTAGCCAAATGTATAGCACTTTGGCTGTCACAAAAGACAGGGACACTGTTCTGCAACCTTCCAATTTCTCTAAGTAGACCTCTCAACCAAATCCCTTATTTGCAAAATGTGAGGTAGCAATGTACTCAACCTCTGTAGTGGATAAAGCAATTGTTTCCTAAAGTTTTGACATCCAACTTATAGCTCCACATGCAAGAGTAAAGACATAACCTAAAGTAGACGTTCTCTTGTCCAAATCACCTCTGAAATCTGAATCAACAAAATTGCATACATAATCACTATTATTATTAAAGGTGATACGATAGTCACTTGTGCCTCTTAGGTACCGAAGCACCCATTTCACTACATTCCAATGTTTTTTTCCTGGATTTGTCATGTACTTACTAACAACACCTATTGCATATAAATATCAGGTATACTACACACCATTGCATACATTAAACATTCTACTACATTGGTGTATGGTACACGAGACATATAATTCTTTTCTACAACACTACTAGGACAGAAACCTGAAGAAAGCTTAAAATGGGAAGCAAAATGAACATTCACGGGCTTTTCTTTTTTCATTTTGAATCCTACAAGTGTTTTCTCAACATACTTCTCCTGTGAAAAACTAAGCTCACCATTTCTTCCGTCTTTATGTATTTCAATACCCAAGATTTGATTTGCAGCTCCAAGATCCTTCATATCAAAATTCCTAGCCATCTAAGCCTTCAACCTGTTAATCGTGTCCATGCTTTTTCTCACAATAAGCATATCATCAACATACAACACTAAGATAATGAATATGTCATTCAACCTTTTGAAGTATAAACAATGATCATCTTCACTTCTAGTATAACCTTGGCTCACCATGAAAGAATCAAACTTCTTGTACCATTGCCTGAGTGACTATTTCAAGCCATACAATGGTTTCTTGAGCATGCAAACTAATCTTTCTTTATGATACTACACAAAACCTTCTGGTTGTTCCATATAGATATCCTCATCTAAATCTCCATGTAAGAAATTTGTTGTAACATCTAGTTGCTTTAATTCCAAATCAAGCAATGCAACTAGTGCTAACACAATAGGAATAGATACAAGCTTGACAACTAGTGAAAAAGTCTCATGATAGTCAATACCCTCCATCTGAGAGTACCATTTTACGATCAATTTGGCTTTGTATCTCTCAACCTTACCATCAACTCATTTCTTCAATTTGGAGACCCACTTACATACAACAATTTTTCTATTTTTGGGGAGTTCAACCAATTCTCGTGTCTTGTTTTTCTTCAACGAACCCATTTCTTCTTTCATTGCCATCTTCCACTTAGCATTGTCAACACAATCAATGGCATCCTAAAAACAAGAAGGTTATTCATCATCATTATATAAAACAGACGAAACAAAATCAATATACCTCTTAAGAGGATTTCTCTCCCTTGTTGATCTTCTTGGTGTAGGTTGTGGGGTTTCCACATTTTCTTGAATTTCTTCATCTTCTATGACTTCTCTCTCACCAGGAACTTCTTCTTGCTTCTTTGAGTCATGAGAAGATTGGTTCTCCAACTAAACTAGTTGTTTTGATATTGCATGTTCATGTTCCACATCAACTCTTACTTTTCGGATTTAATCAGGGAAGATTCATCAAAAATTATATCTATGTTGATGATGATCTTGTGGGCAGTAGGATCCCACAATCTATATCATTTTGTTACATCATCATATCCAACAAAAATGCACTTATTGGATCTAGGGTCTAACTTAAAACGTTGATTTTTAGGACTAAGTGCATAAACTTCACAACCAAAGATTTTCAAATTTGAATAATCACAAGGATGACCAATCCATACATCTTCCGGAATCTTACAATCTATTGTCATTGATGGTGATCGATTTATTAAATAACAAGCAAAAGAAACTACTTCTGCCAACAACTATTGCCCCAAATTAGCATTAACGAGCATGTTCCTTGCTCTCTTTAGAAGAGTTATATTCATGCACTCTGCAACGCCATTTTGCTTAGGAGTGTATACATTTGTTTTATGTCTTACGATCCCTTCTTATTTGCAATACTTTTCAAACTCTAAAAAAGTAAACTCACCTCTATTATCTGTCCTTCAACACTTGATTGTCCTACCAGTTCTTTTTTCCACCATAACTCTAAATTGTTTAAACGTGTTAAACACGTCACCTTTTCTTTTTAGGGCATAGACCCAAACCGTTATAGAAAAATCATCTATAAATAATACATAATATGTTGCTCCCGCATAGGAAATGGTAGGAGACAAACCCCACAAATCAAAATGAATGTAGTTGAAAACACATTTACGACCATGACCACCTGCTTTGATTTTTTGTCTACACTGCTTTCCAAATATACAATGTCTATAAAACATCAAATTCAAAGTTTTCATATTTGGAAGCAATTTACGATTCATTAATACTTGGAGTCCTTTCTCACTCATATGACCAAGACGTTGATGCCAAAATTAAGCAAATCTTGACACCTCTTCAGATACTAATGATGTATCGTTAACTTGAGTTCTTCCAACCGATTTGTAAATATTTCATGTTTTATGTGCCTTCATGACCACTAAAGCATCCTTAGATATTTTTAGTATTCCACTTAAACATGTACAGTTATGACCACAAGAATCTAACACTCCCAAAGAAATTAATTTGTTCTTTAATTTAGACACATGTCTAACATTTGCAAGTGTTCTATAACTCCATCAAACATTTTAATTTTAACACTTCCAACACCAACAATGTTACATGAATGATTGTCTCCTAAAAGAACTATTTTATCATTAACTATTTGATAAGAAGCAAACCAATCTTTATGAGGACAGATATGGTGTGAAGCACCAAAATCTAATAGTCATTCTTCATTATATTCAGAAACATTACAAACAGATGAAACCTAAATCATACTTAACTGAATTTGCCTTTGATTTGGAGTCATCTTTCTTGGATTCTTCTCTTTTCCAACAGTCCTTGAGATGACCAGTCTTGTTTCATAACCAGCGTTTTAATTTGCTCATTTTTCCCTTTGATTTAAACCTGGAAGTACCTCTTTACTTTTCTCCTTTCTCTTTAGATCGACCTCTAACAACCAAAGCTTTTGGCGAAAAAGTTTCAAAACTATATTTCTTCCTTAATTCCTCAGACAATAATGCTCCAGCCACATTGTCAAATTCTAAGGTATCAGTTGTACTAAGGCTAATGGAAGAAACTACTGGACCCTGAGATTCAAGTAAAGTACATAAAATATTGACTGCTTCAACATCATCATCAATTTTAATGTCCATACTATTCAACTGGAAAATAAGAGTATTAAAAACATTCAAATGATCTGCTATCTTCGTACCTTCTTTCATTCTCATACCACACAGTTGTCACTTCAAATAAATTATGTTTGTCAAATATTTGGTCATATATAAACTTTCTAACTTGCTCCCATAGGCTTGCTGCTGACTTTTCTCCGACAATATTAAACAACACATCATCTGCAAAACATAATCAAATTGTGCTAAGCGCTCTGGCATCTAATTCTTTCCATTCCGTCTAAGACTTTCTGTAACCCCTGTTGTACTAATAGATTCCACATCTTTAACTTCCATAGTTCAAAATTATTTTCACCATTAAATATTTCAATTTCAAGCTTTGTGCTAGACATTGTTTGTTGCGAATTTTTTTTTTAAATATATTTTTTCAAAACAAAATACTCTCAGCAAACAACAAACAACAGTATATTCTCCCGAACAAAAGCGAGAGAAAAAAAAACAGCAGGCAAGTTCAGAGTTTACACTCGGAGCTCTCTTCTTATTGACAGATTTTTATTTATTTACGCCCCGAGAGATAACTTTCTTCAAGCGGCCCACACCACACTTCAAAGCCACTGCAGATCAGCAATGGGCAGCCTACGGCCCCCTTCTCCACACACAGTTAGCAACCGAGCTCTTCCTCTCCACGACGGTTGCAAGCGACCCCCTTCTCCATGCGCAGTTAGCAAACAAGCTCTTCCTCTCCATGGCGACTACAAGCTTCACATCCAACAACTCTCTTCTTAGTTATTTCTCTCCACGATGTCTGCAAGCTTCACATCCAGAGCTTTCTTCTTAGCTCTTCCTCTCCACGACGGATGCAAGCTTCACGTCCAAGAGCAGCCACAATTCCTCATGGTTTTCAGGCAGCCAACGCGCAGTTCTCCAGCAGGTGTTCTCTCCACGGCGAGGGCTCTTCGACTTCTTTCACGCCACTTTCAGACGAGGCTCCTCTCCACGACGAGGACTCTTCACGCCTAGCCAGCCCCTCTTCACGTCCAGCAAATGGTAGTCCTCTGCCCTCTCACACAACGCTCTTCTCCTCTTCCCCAACCAGCAAACCATGATCCACAACAGCATGGTCTCCAGGCAAGCTTTCTCCACGCGCGGGTGCAACGATGGGGACTTTCTCCAAGCAAGCTCTCTCTTTTCCCTCCTCTGCATACTGGCGGATCTCTCCACACAAGTTTAACGGGCGGCTTCTTCCTCCATGCCTTCACGGTCCAACGAGCAACAGATGCAGACAGGCAGTTTTTTCAAGTTCTGATACCGCTTGTTAATAATTTAAATACAAATGTATTGAAGCCCATTAATGAAGAACGTTTTTTCAAGTTCTGATACCACTTGTTAATAATTTAAATACAAATGTATTGAAGCCCATTAATGAAGAACGAAAAATTACATGATGGGCCTCAATTTCTTTGACTACAATTACATTACGTGTTCAAACCATGCACTATATACTTGCTGAAATAAGTTACATGAATAAAACCACTGTCGGTTATGCCTGTTATGAAAACTTCTCGTAAACGCATTAGTTTAGTTGTCTTTGTTAACAGCTATTGCTAACGGTTTTTGGTTCTTTTTTCCGAATGAAGCCCTTCGCTATCTTTCTTTGATTTTTGTGTATTTTGTATATGATGAACAGTATGCTTTGATCGGGGTGGATACAATTTAAGTGTGATATCAAATGTTCATCTTTTTTGCAATGCTTCAGATTGACAATTGATTGAGAGACCTTGACTATGTTGAGATGTATGGAGTGCTAACTCTTTTTGAGGAGGATGTAAGTTGTCAATTTTGGGTGACGTTTGAGCAATTTGTGCAGCTTACTCTATGTATGTAATTATGACACAAGTTTTATATAGTATAAAGTTGTATTTTCTGGGTGAAAAAAAAAACTGTCTTCCATATTTATCTTCATTTCATGACAAAATTCATTGGGTTGCTACATAAAATCCATGTTGTTTTATCTGTATTCCAATGGCAATAGTTATTATGGGATGCATGGCTCCACGTTCTTTGGCATCATAAAACTGTTACCATAAATATTTATATCTATAATCTAAATTCTGAAGGTAATCTGAGTTTATTTAATGTCAAAGCGTATGGTCTAGGTCATATATATCACTCTTATATGTTTCTTGGGGATGTGATAATAATCTGAAGTTACTTAATATTAGGTTCATGATAGAAAAAATTCACTCTTGTATGTTGCTCGGGATGTGATAATAAAGTTATTTAATATAGGTATTTGTGAGTGAAGAAATTTTAGATTCAAGTTGTGATCGAGATTTGCAGTGATGATAACCTACTCTTGTATATTGCTCGAGCAAGATTTAATCAAAAGACAATTGCACAATGATGACATTGACGAGAGCAAGAATAGATGTGTGAAAAACGGTATGTGCTTATACTATTTCAAGTGAGAACAAACATGTATATTCATCAAAGCATAATATGCAAAACTTTGGCTGCTTTTAAGAGCTTCAAAGCATTGGCAATTCTACGTTCTTCATTCATGCAGAGAGAAATACCAAATCAATGTGAGATTTTATGCTATAATAATTTATAAACCGAAGACATCAAGGCCAAATATAAGCATCATTCTCGAATGGGGGCATGCCATCAAATAGGACAACCATCTTCTTTATGACATCTGAGGAAGATGCATGAAATCTGAATTTTGAAGATATTATCATATTTAAGATTCGATTTGTAATCTAAAGATGATATCTCACCCTTGTATTTGATTTGTCCAGATATGGAACTAGTCTCTTAGGTGAGGGTAGATGTCATCAAAGATATTTGCACCGTGAAAACATTGATGAGCACAGATAAGATGTGTTGAAATGATATGTGCTTATGTCCTGACAAGTTAGGACAGACATGTAATTCCAAAGCAAATTGATAATATGTATGCACTGATTATTCAGACTTTCGGCTGCTTGTCAGCTTTTTTTTTTTCAAAAAAAATTATTTTTTTCTTGCTATTATATAAATCAAAGAAAAAGTTTACAGCAGCATATCTCCCTTGTAGTCTGATTCCATACATATAGAACAGTGTTTAACTCTCAAAACATGCTTATAAAGCAATACATACAGAACAGTGTTTAACTCTCAAAACAAGCTTATAAAGCATAGCCTGGCTGCTTGTGAGCTTGAAAGCATGAGCGATGTTACTGTGTTTGTGTTTATGTCAAACCTCATGGTTAATGTGGAGTTTGATATTTGCTCGAACCCAAACCAATAAAAGATCCAGCAATGGTGTTTTTGGTTGAGCACAGACTATGAACATGAAATTCATATCAGATCTATGGTCTAGCTAGAGAATAAGTCAATAAGGAAACCCTTCCTTTGGATGTTCAGAAAAAGTAAGTAATAAGCAATCCTTTACTTTTGAAAACATTGCAAATAAGCATGATTTCAATAAAATTGCAATGCCTCACTATCCTAGGGTACATGTACCTTGCATACGGCTGCCAAGTTGGCAAATAGACCTTGCAAATGGTCAGCCTCATCCCCGGAAAGAATAGGGGCAAGAGCTATCCATTGAGCTGCAGAGCATTTAATGGGGTCTACAGGCCTGCTGCAGCCCCATTAAATGCTCTGCAGCTCAATGCATAGCTCTTGCCAAGAATAAGAACTTGCCAGATCAGTGCAGGCCACTTTATGCTTTCCAGATATGTTTTTAACCACATTAAACCATAACAATTTGGTGCAAGTGTATACATAAATGCAGTCTTTGGTTGGACTCTGGTAACGAAAGGATGAATGGGGGAAGGCTCTGCAACTAGGGTTTTGCGATTCAGGCGATGGCGTCCGGTGCACTAGAGGTGCCCTCACTGGTTTTGGCTCTCACGTTAGCTCTCTCTTCTAACCTGTTTTTTTAATGGGATGGGTCGGGCCATTTCTTTGTTGCTGAAAATTTGTTTGATTGTGTTTTATTGTACGTTGCTGCTGACCATGGTTTTTTTACTAACTATATGGAGTCCGCCCCTCTCTCTCAGGGGCTTAGTACCAACCATCAAAAAGTGGAAAGTAATTGTTTCTTACGTTGTTAACTTAAGGATTGTTTTTTATTGGGCTGCGTCTGAATTTCCTCCGGTCTTTACTCGGCATCCGTCTCCATACTGACTTGCCGGCCGTATATCCAGAGGTTGTCACTAACACTGTCGGTCTGCAGACCTGGGGTGGGTCTCGACATTGTTTTTTATCATTGTTTTTTATCATTCGTGGTTTTTGCTTTGTTCTCTCTGTATTAGCTATTTCGTTTGGGGTCGGCTACATACTTTGTGGGAAACGGGATTCGGACCGTTTTAAGCCTGCCATTAGGGTTTTGCTTGGGGTTACACGACCAACCAGGACTGTTTTTGGGCGGCTTTTTTTTTACTTTACCCTGTTTCATTATATGCTGAGGTCTTCTGTATTGGGTGGTGTCAGCTTATCTTATTTTTTTTTATTTTGTCTTGTGGCGACTGTCCTGCCTCCGACACTAGGTGGTCAGGTTGTCAAACTCTGTGGGTTGTGGCTTTCACGACACTGACTCTCACTATGAGTGCCTTCTGATGCCCTCTCGGGTCACCACTGTGTGGGGTTTGGATCCCGGTTCCCTATGGCTGACCCCTTTGTTGTGGGGGTTTCAACGCACTCCCATCCAAGGGTGGATTACCGGTCAAAAAGAAACATTAAAGCCATCAAAGCCCTCTCGGCTAAGCGAAGCTACATGCTTGGCCATGACGTGTACATGGACAGGGTGGAGCTCTGTGTAGAGCTCTATGTAGCAGAGCTCTAGTGGGAAGGCTCGAGTACGTCAGTATGGAGCTAAACCCCTTGGATATGGTATCAAGGACTGGGCATGGCTTTTAAAAAGATTTGAAAAAAAAATTAACCACTGGTCCTTCAGGCTTCTTTCATTGGGTGGCAGACTAGTCCTCATTAGATCTGTCCTCACCGGTTTACCTATCTACTGGTTTACCTGTCTACTGGTTTGCTCTTGCCCCGGTGCCAAAATCTATTCTTAACAGACTTCGACATTTCGTCTTCTTTTTTCTTTGGGGAAGTACTGCTGACAATCCCCATATGCATTTGGCTAATTGGCAGATACTCTCCAGGCCTCTGCTACTCTCCAGGCCTCTGGAAGCAGGGGGTGGGACATCAAACATCTGGATTGGTTTTGCACGTCTTAAACTGAAAAGCCTTTGGCTGGCTCTGACAAGTTCAGGCCTATGGCAACAAATTATTAAATCCAAATATTTAAAGAATTTAACAGTGGAGGACTGGTTACGCAAGAATAAATTTTCGGTCAGAGGTTCCTCTTATTTCTGGAATGGGTTCCTCAAGTCTTTGACTTGGATTGACTTAATGATTGAAGAATCTGTACAGCATTTGTTTATGGATTGTCCATTCTCTTTAAAAAAATTCAATTGGTGCAGCAACCGACTGGATCAAGAGATTATCTGGTCTAACTGTTCTCTATTGGAAAATCTGGAAAACTAGTTCCTTGTTGTCAGGAAGTATCTTCACTTGCCACTTCTCATTATCTGGTGTATCTGGATCGCAAGGAATCGTAGTATCTTTGACAATAAGACTGCTTCATCTCTGTATCTGGATCGCAAGGAATCGTAGTATCTTTGACAATAAGACTGCTTCATCTCTGGGTGCCTGTCACAATGTAATGGCTCTGTTAGATTCTTTTCCTTACACAGGAAAACACATGAAATCTGTTATAGATTATTTTCCTTACACAGGAAAACACATGAAATCTCGAACAGTCGGCCCCAGTCCTGCCCTCTCATATCTATATGGCTTTTTTGACAGGGAATCTGCTTGTAACTCAGGAGGGCAGGCATTTTTCTGACAACCAGTCCTATCCATGCTTTCAGTCTGAAGCTTGGATACAGCACAAATACCAAAGCAACTGCTGGCTTTATGGACACTCGTGATTTTCGCAGAAGCTATTG
>LPNX010829438.1:182770-195397 GCA_001517045.1 Pseudotsuga menziesii | reverse complement strand
TCCTGTTGTGCTGATTTACTGGGCAACAACAAAGACACTATAGCATTCATGAATCTGGTCTATTGGTGTGATAACATTGAAAAACTTAAATCCTCTTTCCTCTCTCTGACCAGACCTACTTAAATCCTGGTCTATTGGTCTTCCAGACCTACTTATTTTTGGTGATCCTGTTGTGCTGATTTACTGGGCAACAACAAAGACACTATAGCATTCATGAATCTGGTCTATTGGTGTGATAACATTGAAAAACTTAAATCCTCTTTCCTCTCTCTGACCAGACCTACTTAAATCCTGGTCTATTGGTCTTCCAGACCTACTTATTTTTGGTGATCCTGTTGTGCTGATTTACTGGGCAACAACAAAGACACTATAGCATTCATGAATCTGGTCTATTGGTGTGATAACATTGAAAAACTTAAATCCTCTTTCCTCTCTCTGACCAGACCTACTTAAATCCTGGTCTATTGGTCTTCCAGACCTACTTATTTTTGGTGATCCTGTTGTGCTGATTTACTGGGCAACAACAAAGACACTATAGCATTCATGAATCTGGTCTATTGGTGTGATAACATTGAAAAACTTAAATCCTCTTTCCTCTCTCTGACCAGACCTACTTAAATCCTGGTCTATTGGTCTTCCAGACCTACTTATTTTTGGTGATCCTGTTGTGCTGATTTACTGGGCAACAACAAAGACACTATAGCATTCATGAATCTGGTCTATTGGTGTGATAACATTGAAAAACTTAAATCCTCTTTCCTCTCTCTGACCTTCCAGCATGTTTATAGAGAGCACAACATGAAGATGAGATTATTGGAAAGGTGTCATTCAGCGTTTTTAGAGACATTTTTGATACCTCAGTTTGAGCTGCAGTAGATGCTTAGCTTCTCTTTTGATTTTTGTCACAGGCTCTATGCCTGCTATGATGGATTTTTATATTTGTTTTGTCATCCCCCAAGGTCCTCCCTGGATAAAGTGTCTGGGTTCATATTGTGCTCTCTGTTCCCTGGATAAGGTGTCTGGGTTCATATTGTGCTCTATGTTTCTTGCTGGAGGTCCTGGGTGATTAGGTGTAGAGCTGTTATCTTCTCTATGTTATGATTGTGGTTGTACTTATGTGTCTTTCTGTTCTGCGGTATCGCCTTGCAGCTGATTATGATGTGGACTGTTTTTGTCCTGACCAGACTGTTCGACATTTTATGCTTTGTAACCATTTCCTTCGACATTTCATGCTTTGTAACCATTTAATTTGTTTCGCCATGAATATCAAGGATTCGCTTTTCTCCTGTGAAAATAAAATGCAGTCTTTGATGTTCTGCCCTCAAATGGATGAAGAAGGGTTTAGAAACCCTCATATTTAAAATCTGACCAATATAAAATAATATTATTGCTAGGACAGGAATCTTCTCACATACAGTGCAATAACTTGAAACGGTCACCTTTTACTCGCAGGTTGGCAAGAAATTGTTATATCTAACTGATTCCGTTTTAACCAGAATATTCATTCAGAATGACAACCGGTTTTACTTCATAGAATAAACGCATCAGATTTTAGAAACCCAAGTGAAGTAAGATGTATTTTATATATATACAACTGAACAGTATGAAAAACACACCTGAATGAGCTAAAAAGACTGATCTCTCTGGCCTCGTAGAGACTCTCAGCGGTCGCCACAATGATCCAGGTTCGCCATAGAGACTCTCCTTGTCTGGATTAGCTAAACGTAATAACTGATATTCATAAAACGGCGGAAATAAAGCGTAGGAGACTTTGCTAGACAAATTTTAGCTTTGACATGATTGGATCTAATCTTCACAAACGTTAACCTCCAGAATCAGGATAGATCTATTCTCGACAAACAACAGATTTTTTAGGGGGAACCCAAAACATTAAATATTTTAGGGCAAAAATATTGGAATATTAGATTTTTGGGGGGAAAACACTAAACAACAAAAATTTTGTATGGCAAACGATAAAATACGAATTCAAACAAGGGAAAAAATCAGGAATGAAAATTGATGCTTAGTGGTCATCATCAGAATTCACTCTCTCTCATCCACAGCTTTCTAGCTGTGTAAGAAGGTGTCCTAAGATTATATATTTTTATCATCATACGAAGAACTATTACAAAGAAATGATTATATTTTTTATAAACTCTACTTTCATCGCCCTCATTCCTAAAGTTGATCACCCTAATAACTTCGGGGATTTCCGGCCCATCTCATTGTGCAATGTGTGTTATAAACTGATCTCGAAAGTCGCTGCTTCTGGACTCTTTTATCTCTCCTCAGCAGTCCGGTTTCTTAAAGAATCGTCTGATACATGGGCCAGTAGCCATTACACAAGAAGTTCTCCACTCTGTCAAAATTATGAAAAAATCTGCACTCATACTAAAGTTGGACTTAACTAAAGCATTTGATAGGGTTAATTGGACTTACGTCAGGCTGCTTCTTATGCAGATTGGGGTTCCACTCGTGGGTGTAAACTGGATTATGGGGTGTATTTCGTCTGCAAATTTTGCGGTTATTGTCAATGGTACTCCTTCCTCTTTCTTCCCTGCTTCCCGAGGCATTAGACACGGCTGTCCTTTATCCCCTCTTCTTTTTATTTTGGTCATTGAAGGTCTAAGTCTTTTGATTGCTGATGCCAAGCAAAATGGATTTATAAAAGGTATCAAGATCTCAGATAATCTTGCACTCACACACCTACTATTTGTAGATGATGTCATTCTCTTCGGGATGGGCACTTTCGAGGATTGGATAGCCTTTAAGGTTATACTCGATACCTTCTGTGAGGCCTCTGGCATGAAAATCAACATGGACAAGTCCTGTTTCCTACATTATGATTTGGATGAAGCTATATTAAGTAGAATTTCTGATATTATGCCTTATCGCTCCGCTCAACTCAACCTTGGCTTTACTTACCTCGGCTTTTTCCTGAAGCCCTCTGGCTATCTGGGCAAGGACTGGTTATGGCTCATCACAAAATTTGAGAAACGTATAAATCATTGGTCTAACAGACTCTTGTCTTTGGGTGGCCGTTTGCTTCTTATTCGTTCTGTCCTTACCAGTCTACCTGTCTATTGGCGTGCCCTTTTCCCTATTCCATCATCCATTATGGATAAGCTCAGAAAACTTTCCTCTGGGGATCCTCGGCACTAAAAAAAAAGTATCACTTGATTGATTGGCACCTGTTAGCCCGACCTATCTCCATGGGCGGATGGGGCATAAAACATCTGCCTCACTTCTGTGTTTCACTGAGGATGAAGAATTTCTGGTTTGCATTGAACAACCCTGGTATTTGGAATAATCTGCTGAGGACAAAATACATGAAAAATCAGTCTTTACAGTCCTGGTGCAGACTCAAGAATTTCAGATTATGGAATGTTTCTCACATTTGGAAGGGCTTTATAAAAACATTTCACTGGATTGGGAATGGCCTCATTTGGCAAGTGGGGAATGGTTCAGAAGTCAGAGTTGGAGCGGACCCTATTGTGGGTTTAGGCTGTTCTTTTATCCTGTCGGAGGAGCTGAGAGCCTATCTAGAAGACTATGGCATTTCCACCCTTGATCAGGCAATAAATCATGCTACGGGTCACTGGTTTTCTGCGGAGGATTTAGATTTATGTGATGTGTGGAGAGAGCAATGGGGCACATATACAAAAGGTTTAGAATATAATCGAATCAGATTAATTGAGGAGGAAGATAAGCTCCTGTGGTCATGGGGGAACTATGTTGGCCCAATCTGTGCAGATATTGGATATGACTGTGTTGTAAGAAACAACATTATTGAGGATATTAACCCGGTTTTGACTATGCTTTGGTCTTTAAAACGCCCGCTGAAAATCATATGTTTTACTTGGTTACTGGTGAAGGACCGGATACTCACCTGGGAACATCTGCAGTCCCGTGGCTTCAATGGACCCAGTAGATGTGTCTTGTGTGAAAATGGAATTGAATACTGTGGACATCTGTTCAATTTGTGCCCTTTTACGAGAAACATATTCTCATACTTCTCGAATAGTTTGGGTTTTCAATTCTCCCCACACGACACTGTACTTTCTTTTATGGCTCACTGGTTCAATACTACTGCTAGCTCCGCTTCATATCGTTTTATCTCTGTCATCATCTTCTGGTTCCTGTGGCTCCTCCGCAACCAATGCATTTTTGAAGATGGGAAACCTTTCACATCCCTGCTTATCTCTAGAATTGAGTGTATGCATGCCCTATACCCTGTACCACAAACAAACAAAAAAGATAAGGAAGATTGGTACTAAGCCTATACATGTCTTTCCAGTGGGATATTTTGATGGTGCGGCACAATGGAATTCGGGAGGTGCTGGGTTTGTGATCTACATTAGTGAAACCCATTACTATAGTTTTTCTGTGGGCTATGGAACATGTACCAATACTCGTGCGGAACAGCTGGCACTATGGTCTGTCCTCAGAGTGTGCTTATTGATGGGTTTGCCTATACACATGATCTTCGGTGATTCAATGGTGGTTATCTCATGGGTAAATAGACTGTCTACCCTTAAGATACCCACATTGAAACATTGGTACGAAGAAATTTTTGCTATGCTCCAATTGGTCCCTCCTGTGACCTTCAATCATATTTACCGGGAACACAACATGCTAGCTGATGATCTCTCAAAGAAGGCACTTAAAATGGAAATGGGATCTGGATATTACTCGGAATTTTTGGATGGTTTGGTGATTGGTGATGGACATTTCTCTCTTTTTTGATGGCTGTTTTCATTACTTATATACAGCATCTGATTATATGATATGTTTTATTTCTCTTTTACTGCCTGTTTTTGAAGGATTTTCAGCTGGCAGAATGCATTCCTGGGATGATATGTTTGAAGGACACAACAGATTGAAGAAATTACTGACCTGAACCATCAGGGATGATGAAAAAGTCTGTTATTGAACAGACTTTGACTTATCTTTTTTGCTGATTGGATGGCTGCTCAGAATGTATTGCTGTTCAGTATAGTCTCATCTCTGATTGGAGGGCTGTCCAGACTGTTTTGATGTTCAGTATGTTATGTTTTCCTGTTCTGTATAGTTTACTTGCTGTACTGTTATGTAATTGCTGCTTGTATTTTGTTTATGATGTCCATCATATGGCTGGAGGTGATGAAAATGGACTGTCCTGACATACATGCAATGTTTAATATGTCTTTTTGATTCTTATGAATATCAAAGACTGGTATTTTTTCCTCTAAAAAAAAAAGATATGATTTATTTCCTTCATCATTCATATACCCTGCAAATCAATACGTGTGGTGATACGTGTCACCACACAAAAAAACAACCAGCACAAAGAAATGAATATACAAAAGACAATGAAGCAAAACCCAGAAACACTCTAGTCCAAATCTACAACAACACAGAATAATAACTTAAAGAGGTATGGACTCACGAAGAACGTAGCGATACTGTATAATCAATTTGTGTGAATCATTGTTGAACATGAGTATTATTCATCACAATCCACCCTCCCGATACACAAATTACTTATTCAACGAACCATTGCAAAAATTGCAAAAGCTAAAACAGTTCTAACATGCTTGAAAACGGCGAATGTGAGTGTTTGGCAGAGGCTCTCCATTATAAAGAAGGTTTGATCCCCTGAACCCTAAGGAAGTTCTATTATGGCCGTCCATCGGTTTTCAATGGATGGTTGAAAACGCGCCACGTAGAGTGGATGAGCGAGAAGGCTGTATGTGAATTTAGGTTATAATTAGACGATCCTTGGATTAACGGGTCAAACAGAGGATCCTTTTCAATTTTGGCGAGGAAGAAAATTACTCAACAGAAAAACAAACAAATCCCTATTCTCAAAACCAAGAGGAGTTTGAAGCCAATCAGATTGATTTTTCTGGGTATGTATCATGGGTGTTTCCTGGGGTGAAATCTATGTGCTTGGTAAACTTCTAGGTTTTTCCTTATCCATTATGGTCCAAATAGCTCTTTGCCACCTGAAGACCATCTTTAGAAAGTCTCTCATTCCTTGGAGAAAATAACATGAAATTGACTCCTCAACCTTTAAATCTCCTCAAAATCTCCTCATAAGTAAGAATAAGGAGAAGATTTCTGGGTGGTCTATTTTCCTTAATCCAATCTATGAATTATTGGAAATGGGGCCTAATCATGTAGAGAATTGACACCAGGCATGATCATTGAGATAAAAAATACCTCCTGCTCCTCCTAAAGGAAGGGTGCCTTGAGGCCTTGAGAAGCACTATCAAAAAACAGCCAAGATTGATTTTTATCAATCACTTCCACCTCAATCACCCTAGATCTGGTTGGCCACCTAAATCACCCTAGGTCTGGTTGGAATGACCAGCTGTGAGAGGTGGTTCAAAATAGGCCACTCCATATCAGCTGAAATAATAGGATACATGTGATTATCCTCAAAGATAGCCAAGTCCCTGGCAATCCAAACCCCCAGATAAAAAGAATAAATAGGAAGGGCAAGGTAACCCTCAAAAGACTTATTTTTGGTCCAAAGAGCAAGAGCCTCATCATGATAGGCCCCAAATCCATTTTGTGGGAATTTTGCATACCAGGGAGGCATGAGCCCACATCCTAGAAAGATAGGAGCAACAAAAGGGAAATGTTTTGTGGGAAATTTGCATATCAAGGAGTCATGAGCCCACATCCTAGAAAGATAAGAGCATCCTAGAAAGATAAGAGCAGGAAACTAAGATATGTTCAACATTATCATTACCTGCATGAAGCAATGGGCATATGCTAGGTACTTGCCAGATTTTCCTCAACATCAGGTCCCAAATTGATATGTTTCGACAGAGCCATAACCAAAGCTTGCATTTCAGAGGACAATTGAAATTCCAAATTTTCTTGCACCACCAGCTGGTCTCAGGAAATTACCATATACCCAAGCTTTGGAGAGTAAAAGCCCTTGTAGGGATTTCTTGCCCACACCAAACCATCTTCAATATCCTTTAATGTGACCCAACTATTATTGAGAACCTGGTTTGAGAACCTGGTTATTCCTCTCCCAAGCTAACCTGTCTCCAACTTCCTCTCCCAAGGTGATGAGTCCTGATCTTTCAAACCTTCCACCATGGCTAGAAGCAGTCTTTGGACACCATCACTGCAAAGCCATGGGTATTGACCTAGCCTAATTTTTCTTCCATTACCAATCTACCATACTAACTAGTTTCTGGAGGCATCAAAATTATTAAGTAAATCCTTACACATGTTACAAACGTTTCTGCAATATTCGTCTTCAATCACAAACCACTATTCACTGAAAGGGGAGAGCAATGTATTTACACCATACAACTTTGACCCAAATCCCTTGGCCTTTGAGAAATCTCAAAATCCCCTTATCAACTAGTGCCTTGGAAAATATTTATGAACCTTAAAACCCCAACCTCAATGTCTTATTATCAAACCCCATAATGGTTTTTCCTCAATGTCTTATTATCATACCATAATGGTTTTTCTTGACTCTCCAAGAATCTTCACTTCGACTTCCCTATGCTTCACTCCATTTGCTTTGAATGTCACCATTTTCCTTGCACTCTTTGACTCGTCGCATCACCCTTCATGACTACATATCTGTGGTCTAATGGAGACTCGCAGCAGTCGTAACATTGATCCAGGGTCAATGATTGCCGGTATGATCCCTCCCCTTGTCTGGATTGGCTAAATGTGATAACTGATAATCATAAAACGGCGGAAATAAAGTATGGGAGTCTTTGCTAGACAAATTTTGGCTTGATTGGATCTATTCTTCACCAACGTTAACATCGAGAATTAGGATGGATCTATAATGAGAAACATTAATTATTAGGGGGAACCCAAAACAAGAAATTTGGCTTGATTGGATCTATTCTTCACCAATGTTAACATCGAAAATTAGGATGGATCTATAATGAGAAACACTAATTATTAGGGGGAACCCAAAACAAGAAATTTTTTAGGGCAAAAGCATTTGAATATTAGATTTTTGAGGGAAAAGCCTAAACATTAAAAGTTTTGCATGGCAAACACTAAAATACGCGTTCAAACACAAGGGAAAAAATACGGAATGAAAACTAATGCGTAGTGGTCATCATCAGAATTCACTCTCTCTCATCCACAGCTTTCTAGCTGTGTAAGAAGGTGTCCTAAGATTATATTTTTTTATCATCATACGATGAACCATCAGAGCACAGAACAGAGTTTTTGGATTCAACAAAATAAAATTAGGGATAGATTTATTTTCTTCATCATTCATATACCCTACAAATCAATACGTGTCACCACACAAAAAACCAGTACAAATACATGAATACACAAAAGACAATGATGCAAAACCCAGAAACACTCTAATCCAATCTACAACAAGAACACAGAATAATAACTGAAGGAGGGATGGACTCAGGAAGAACGTAGCGATACTGTATAATCACTTTGTGTGAATCATTGTTGAACATAAATATTATCATCACCGTCCACCCTCCTGATACACAAATTACTTATTCAACGAATCATTGCGAAGATTGCAAACCCTCAAACAGTTCAAACATGCTTGCAAACAGCGAATGTGTGTAATTCGCAGAGGCTCTTCATTATAAAGAGGTTTTGATCCCCTGAAACCCTAGGAAGTTCTATTCTGGCCGTCCATCGGTTTTCAATGGATGGATGAAAACGCGCCACGTAGAGTGCGTGAGCGAGAAGGTTGTATGTGAATTTAGGTTATAATTAGAGGATCCTTGGATTAACGGGTCAAATAGCAAATCCTTTTCAATTTTGGCGAGGAAGAAAATTACTCACGAGCAAATCCCTATTCTCAAAACCAAAAGGAGTTTGAAGCCAATCAGATAGATTTTGTTTTGGCATGTGTCATGGGTTTTTGGGATGAAATCTATGTGCTTAGTAAACTTTTACGTTTTTCAACAAAACTATATAAACAACTCGTAAGAGTGAAATGGAATGGAAAAGGCTAGAGATAAAAGATTTATGATATTGATTTACTTATTTTTATGAAGATTTTATGATATTTACATAATAATATGTCTTAACAACTTTGTCCCGCACTCCAGAATCTTCTCTATGACATCATTCTCAACTTTGCTTCTTCACACTATACATTTTTCTTTTACATTTGGACCACTTATCTTAATCCACTTCTACTCCCCTTTGTTTGAAACTTCTATAACCATTGTATCTTTCCATAATTGCAACATTCTTCACCACGCACTTCTTACCAACTATCTTATTAGCAACCAACTTGATCTCCTTCTGCATCATATTTATAATATGTTCTATAACCAATGTCTTTTTTTACCTTGGAAAAAAAAATGCAATGTATTAGATAATAGATCACATTGTGCATAAATCATAAAGATCTTACAGGATAAAAATTCATATTTGGCGTGAAAAGCCAAAGACATACAACAGTGCCTTTGATTGTCACCATCAAAACCACTTACAGGCTTGAAACCTTGCCAGTAATTACAAAAAGAGTGCATTCCTTGTATTACAGGAGATAAAAAAGAAAATAGATAGCAGGTCCTTTAAAGGAAACCCATAACCAAAGCTAAGAAAAAAAGAAGGGAAGTAGCCTCCGCTATCCCCCATAGAAAAAACAATATTGTCATCATTAACCAGGGTATAAATCTGGGTCATAGATCATTTCCCCATGATCCTCCTTATCCATTATGATCCTGTTAGTTTTTCATCATATAAGCAAGCATTATGATCTTAGGATCTTTTCACTGAGAGAATAACAAGCATAGCAATAAAACATAAGCACATCACAAGAGACAAGAGACACAAAGAGTTTTGATCGGGGAAACCATAAATGGAGAAAACCCCACAACTTCCTCAAAGATAGAATCAGCACCAAAATGGTAAAACCAGAAAACAGTAAGATGCACTCCCGACAGCAGTAGTCTTCTTCTTCTGTCTAGTCCCCGTATTTCCTTCCTCACTAATGCGCCACACTTGAGTGAGTGAGTGATGTGTTGCTCATGTGATAAATAGAGAGACTCTCACTCTCTATTTATATTCTTCTGTTCACTTGAAGTGTACTTACTCACGTAGGCTCGACTTACAATTACTTACTCGAGCCTACACCTTAATTAGTGTATAATAACTCAAGTGCCCCGAAACTGTGGGGACTTACCTAATGACTTGACAAGACTTGTTTACATTATTAATCCTCTCGATCGGAACATCGGGGCATGACAACATGACTCAAATACATAATAGAAACATCCTGGAATAAACATCGGGTTACAATACATAAGATACATAGAAGAATACATTCTGAAGTTACATATACATCAACACTCCCTCTTAACTAGGAAGGTATTCTTTTGACACGATTTTCAGCACTGGTCTTCTTCTCTGTATCAACTGGAACATCTTCATCTTCAAGTCATCTGGATCTGGATCATCTCTCGATCTGGATCATCATAGAACGGAATCACTGGATCTAGATCATCACTCGATCTGGATCATCATAAAACATCATCACTGGATCTGGATCATCACTCGATCTGGATCATCATCACTGGACTGGATCTGGATCATCACTCGTTCTGGATCACCACTGCTGGATCTGGATCATCACTCGATCTGGATCTCTCGGAGTCATCATAACTAGATCCCAATCATAGCTCGATCTAGATCATCTCTGGTCATCATCATGTGTGTACTAATCTTGTCATGGGAAGTTCTACAAAGCCAACCATTTTTCATGCTGGTTGTAGGCCTAGCCACCAGGTAGGTCTTCGCCCAGCACTTACATCTGACCTGCTCGTCAGAAAGGCACGCCCAGCACTCACATCTGACCTGCTCGTCAGAAAGGCACGCCCAGCACTCACATCTGATCATGTAGTAAACTACAATCACATCAGAAAGGACCAGCACTCACATTCACAAGCATGATAGGACATCACATCACTAACATCTGTGAAATGGCTCTGCACTTATATCTGACCTACTCGTCAGAAGGGCATCACATCCATCAAGGCTGGAACCACAACCAACACAATGATGAAAGAACTCTGTTCTTTTCACCCAGGTCGGAACCACATCCGCTCACAATGATGGAAGACTTTCAACCAGGCTGGAACCACAACCGACACGATGTTGAAAGAACTCTGTTCTTTTCACCCAGGTCGGAACCACATCCGCCACACTAAAGAAAGATTTTGTGCACTCACATCTGACCTGGTAGGAACTGAAGCCTACATCCTCGTCAGAATGGCCCCCAGTCCCTAACTGAGCTACCTGGTAACTGACTAGGTTCCTCCACTCTCCTGGAGAGTGGCAATTGCCCTTACATCTGTCCTACTCGACAGAATGGCCAGTACTCATATCTGACATGGAAGGAACCAAATCCTCTCACCATGACAGAATGGCTCAGCCCTTATATCTGACCTACTCGTCAAAATGGCTTTGGATCTCTAGCACTCATATCTGACATGGAAGGAACTAAATCCTTTAGCCATGATAGAATGGCTCAGCCCTTACATCTGACCTGCTCGTCAGAATGGCTTTGGGACTCATCACTTTCCCTAGGAGGAAGCCTCGATCTAGAGAACACTAAGTCTCTCTCTGAAGTACTCGAACTTTAGCCTAGCCAATGGCTTCATCAATACATCAGCTATCTGTTCCTCCGTCGCAACATACAGGAGCTTCACTGCTCCTCTCTGCACCATATCCCTGATATAGTGATACTTGATCTCGATATGCTTCGACTTGTCATGAAACACTGGATTCTCTGACAACTTCACGCAACTTTGGTTGTCACAATGTATACAAGTAACATCCAACGGGAGATCAAATATATCAGACAGTAGCTTCCGCAGCCATACTGCCTCACAACTAGCTGAACAAGCTGTGACATACTCTGCTTCAGCTGTACTCAATGCCACACAAGATTGCTTCCTGCTAAACCAAGAGATCACACCTGATCCCATACTGAAGCAACATCCTGAAGTACTCTTCCTGTCGATGGCACTACCTGCCCAATCTGAATCAACATAACCCTCCAGGTTAATCTTCTGATTTGCATCGTACTTGAGCCCATAATCAATTGTACCCTTCAGGTACCTCATAATATGCTTTGCAGCAATCAAGTGAACACTTCTCGGATCTGTTACGTACTGGCTCAAGGTGTTCACAGCAAAGCAAATGTCTGGTCTCGTGTACATCAAAGACCCAATCATCTAATGATACATCGTAGCATCAACCATCTCTAATGAAGCATCACTCAATAGCTTCAGGTTCGATGCCATAGGTGTGGTCATGCAGTCCATCATCTTGAACCTATTCAAGATCTCTACTGCATAGTTCCCTTGTCCACACCTCCATGCCTAGAGAATAATGCATCGACATATAACAGGAGCATCACTGGTCTTTCACCTTCAACCTTAAAGGTTGGAATCCACTTTACTCTCAGTAAAGCCTAGAGTCATTAGTAATTTTTCCATCTTGTCGTACCATGTCGATCCTCAGGATATTCTGTAGTCACTCCCTCTGAAGCGAAGCATCATACTCCCTATGTCTTCTGTGCTCTATGCACTGAAAACATTCTGTACCGAAGTGACAAGTAGCTTCCTATGCTACTAATATTCTATGTGATCATTTAGT
>LPNX010829438.1:92466-182555 GCA_001517045.1 Pseudotsuga menziesii | reverse complement strand
GCAAAGAGGTTTCATTCTAGATAAGTAGCAATGGAGAGTTGTATAGCACCATGAGCTACTTACCCATCACATGCATATTAATAGTATACTGTCATTAATGCAACCATTCTATCGTGCATAATATATTAACTAAATATAAACAAATGCATAACAAAACAATGAAATGACAATTGAATACTTATCTTTATTTGTTTCGTGGGTATACTCCTTCTTGAGTCTTCATCTGCTTCCATCTTCTCTTCTCTTCTTATGAGTCGAGCTTCTTTATCTTCCTAGAGTTTGCTGAAAGTAATCACTTCCTTCTGTAACACATTCCTTGAATGAATGAGTTCCACGATCCTGGGAGGCCATTCAAGGTGGCCATCACCACTTTTGCATTCTTCAACTGGTTTCTCAAGGTCATATTCTGATTTTTGTTCTTCCCTTCAAATAGCTTGAAATTCTGGAAGACCTTCAACAGCTTTGCTTGCAATAGGTAGTGCTCTGTAATGCACATGTGCAAGCCTTCTATGCCAAGGCTCATTTGGCTCTACTGTGTCATGGATCAAGGCTTGTTATGGATGGTCCTTCAATTTGTACAAGCCTCCTTCTTGTTCTCCAATCACTACCGCATCATCGATAGTCTTTCCTTTTGGCCATATGATGGCTTGACCATCTATGAATGCAACCCGCATTCCTTTTGCATCAATGCTAAAATGGAGAGAAGGTTCTTCTTGAGTCCTGAAACAAACAATACTTCTTTCATTGTTAGAGACTTACCAGGGTCTAGCTTGTATGAAGATTCCCCACTACCTTTTATTGGATATTGGTAGTCATCTCCTAGTTTCACCTTGTGAGGTGATTCATGTTCTGACAGTATTACAAAGGATTCCTTGAATCCCGTCATATGTTTGGAAGCCCCACTGTCTATAAGCCAATCATCACTTCCATGAGTGATGTTACCTATGAGAGATGATATCAGAACATATTCATCCTCGCTTGAAGAATCTTCAATTTCATATCTGGATCTCTTCTGGATGGTTCATCATCCTCTGCAGCATGATCATGATGTCTTCTTTGGCCTTGACCAAGTTCTTCTTGTGAAAGGCTTCTGACCTCGTCTCCCTCTGAAACTGGAACCTCTATACTCATGTAGGTGTCCAATCCATTTTCTTCAGAGAGATCATGTAATTATAGGCTTGGAAGTTGTCAACTTTACCAAGCTTATCATCAAGCTGATGTGATAGATCACTTTGAAATGAGAACCTCAAATGAAAATAGCAAAGGATTAGATCTTACCGATTTGAGGTGTCCGTCCTGGTTCCGGAGCTGGTTGATCTAGGGTTTGTCATAGAAACCCTAATTTTCAAAACTTGGAATATTTCAGATCTAATTGGATAGATAGATAGATCTCTTCAAATGGAGTTGTCCAATGTACTCCTTTTTTGAAAACAGTGGAGGGAAGCTCCTGGAACAGGAAGCCCTAATTTTCCAATTTCTTCTGCAGAAATGCCTGTCACTGTTTCTGTAATATCTCTAAAATTTATGCTCCTCTATGTCTGAAATTTCGTACTGAGGTAACCTCGCATGTTCCTGATCCAACACCACAGGTTTCATCAGAATTGGTTTCACCATTTGGGACTTATGAGCCTTTTCCCAAGGTGACCTGTTATAGGACTGTTCAGAACAGTGAAGTTGTACGGAATTCCACGTGTCACTGGTTCATCCTCTGAGTCTGATCTTCGGACCACTGAAATTAAATTCCGTGCCCTTTCTGGAACATCTTCATAAATTCCATTTGGACCTCTGTAGCCCAAGATATTGCAATTCTCCTCAGGTGTCATGTTTAAGGATGAATTTTGGAAGAGGCTGGAACCCTAACTTGGAGGGATCATATCTCCCAGACTATAGTGATTATGAGGCTGATTTTTGGACACAGTGTTCATCAGGATTTTATCTTCGGCCCCTGCAATTTTCAGCTTCTGATACTTTGCCAAAGTTGGAATATAGCGACTGTACCAAAACTTAGCAGTTTTAGTATTTAGGGTTTTTCCTAGCTCAGGGTCAAACTAGGGTTTGACTTTCCCGGAGTTTCACCCAACCAAATTTCTTGATCCAGGTCTCTAAACTTCGGTTTTGATGAGGAGAAAAATCCTATGTTGGTCTCACTCAAAAATTCATCTTCTGTAGAAAGCCCTAATTTCCACATCGAAATTGAAAATGCTCGAAATCGAATTCCGCTTCGACAGAAAGATGCGCCCTAAGGAGGAGAGTTGTTCCACCTTACTTTTGCTGAAAATATGTGGAGAGAGACCCAAAAAATAAGAATCCCTAGCTTCTGCAACTGCATAATGTCTTCTTCTCAGGTTAGCTCTGATACCATGTTAGTTTTTCATCATATAAGCAAGCATTATGATCTTAGGATCTTTTCACTGAGAGAATAACAAGCACAGCAATAAAACATAAGCACATCACAAGAGACAAGAGACACAAAGAGCTTTGATCGGGGAAACCATAAATGGAGAAAACCTCATAACTTCCTCAAAGATAGAATTAGCACCAAAATGGTAAAACCAGAAAACAGTAAGATGCACTCCCGACAGCAGTAGTCTTCTTCTTCTGTCTAGTCCCAGTATTTCCTTCCTCACTAATGTGCCACACTTGAGTGAGTGAGTGATGTGTTGCTCAAGTGATAAATAGAGAGACTCTCACGCTCTATTTATATTCTTCCATTCACTTAAAGTGTACTTACTCACGTAGGCTCGACTTACAATTACTTACTCGAGCCTACACCTTAATTAGTGTATAATAACTCAAGTGCCCCGAAACTGTGGGGACTTACCTAATGACTTGACAAGACTTGTTTACATTATTAATCCTCCCGATCGGAACATCGGGGCATGACAAAATGACTCAAATACAAAATAGAAACATCCTGGAATAAACATCGGGTTACAATACATAAGATACATAGAAGAATACATTCCGAAGTTACATATACATCAACAGATCTAATAGCTCTCTGCCACCTGAAGACCATCCTTAGAAAGCCTCTCAGCCAAGGAGTTTATCTCCTTGTAAACATGGGAGAAAACAACAACATGAAATTGACTCCTCAACCTTTGAATCTCCTCATAAATAGGAATAAGGAGAAGATTTATGGGTGGTATATTCCCCTTAATCCAATTTATGGCCAGCTTAGAATCCCCAAATACCTTAAGGAACTACACTCCTTTTTGGATAGCCACAATCAAAGATAACTTAAGTGCCAAAAGATTCGCTCAATTATTGGAGTTGGGGCCTAATCCTGTAGAGAATTGAAACCATGCATGATCATTGAGATACAAAATACCTCCTGCTTCTCCTAAAGGAGGAGTGCCTTGAGAAGCGCCATCAAAAAACAACCAAGGTTGATTTTTATTAATCACTTCCGCCTCAATCACCTTAGATCTGGTTGGAATGACCAATTATGGGAGGTGGTTCAAAATAAGTAACTCCTTATCAGCTGAAACAATAGGATATATGTGAATGTCATCAAAGATAGCCAAGTTCCTGGCAATCCAAACCCCCTAGATGAAAAGAATAGGAAGAGCAAGGTACCCCTCAAAAGACTTATTTTTGGTCCAAAGAGCAAGAGCCTCATCAAGGGAGGCCCCATACCAGCAAAAGGGAATTTTGCATACCAGGGAGGCATAAGCCCACATCCTACAAAGATAAGAGCAGGAAATGAAGAGATGTTCAACATTATCATTACCTGCATGACGCAATGGGCATATGCTAGGCACTTGCCAAATTTTCCTCAACATCAGATCCCAAACTGAAATTTTTTTAGACAGAGCTAGCCATAAGAAAAGTTTGCATTTCAAAGGACAATTGAAATTCCAAATTTTCTTGTGCCACTAGCTGGTCTCAAGAAACTTCTCTTCTTCTCTTATAACCATATATCCAAGCTTTGGAGAGTAAAAACCCTTGGAGGGATTTCTTTCCCACACCAAAGAATCTTCAATATACTTTAATGTGACCTAACTATTATTGAGATCCTGAGTATACGTCTCCCAATCTAGCCTATCTCCAACTTCCTCTAAAGCTAGATCATCAGCCGATAGCCAATGTTGTACAAAAAAATTGGGATTTGTTGTATCACTTATATGGGACAAGGCGATGAGTCCCTCATCTCTCAAAACTTCCACCATGGCTAGAGGCAGTCTATGGCCGCCATCACTATCAGGCAATGGGTCTTGACCTAGCCTAACTTTTCTTCCATTACCAATCTACCAAACTAACTAGTCTCTAATGACATCAAAAGCATTAAGCAAAACATTCCGCATGTTAGAAATGTTCCTGCAATATTTGCCTTCAATCCTAAACTACTCTTCCACTAAAAGGGGAGCAATGTATTTATACCATACAACTTTGACCCATATCCCTCAGCCTTTGAGAAATCTCCAAATCCCCTTAGCAACTAGTGCCTTGGAAAATATTTATGATCCTTAAAACCCCAACCTCCCAACCTCAATGTCTTATTATCAAACCATAATGATTTTTTCTTGACTCTTCAAGAATCTTCTCTTCAACTTCCCTATGCATCACTCCATTTGCTTTGAATGTCACACCATTTTCCTTGCACTCTTTGACTCGTCGCATCACCTTTCATGACTATATGAACTCCAGCTTAATGATTTATGCAACCTCTTGTACCATTCCCTACACCTTCTCTCCTACACACATTAACTCATACTTGGTATATCTTAGCATGAATTGTGCACATTGTTATGTGTACCTCCTTCATTCACCTTACACAATGCTTTCTTTTATGCACACATTGTCACCCTTCCTCTACATCACTTGCTTGTATTCCTTGTTGCACAACTATCTCTATCTATGCAATAATCCTTGCAAATGCAAAAGATTCCACTACATCAAATCCCCCCTACAAATAAAAACTTGTATATCATCTTGAAATCCCTGTGCATTGATCTTCATTGACCTTTGCCATATCCTTGTGAATTTTTTAGTACTTGTTTTCATAAACCCATGCGCTCTACTTAACAACATAATCAATCCACTTTACTATATATTGCTTGTATTCTCCATTTTGTGTCTGCAAACCTTCTCATCCAATACTTCTTCAATTCCACTTGATTTCTTTGGCACATGCTCACGATCAATCTA
The DNA here is from genome assembly GCA_001517045.1 of Pseudotsuga menziesii. NCBI lineage: Eukaryota > Viridiplantae > Streptophyta > Pinopsida > Pinales > Pinaceae > Pseudotsuga > Pseudotsuga menziesii. Next base: position 177,404 of record LPNX010829438.1, on the reverse strand, counting down.
TCTCAACATCATTTATTGCATCATCATACACTGCATCATATGCATATAAATCTAAAATATTAAATATTAGTGATATGTAAATTCTTCATGTAACTCAACTTGCTTTGCATTCTTTTTTTTTATATTTCTTCTCCAACATGGATTTTTTTTTACACATTTAACACAATATATATAATCCTCTTGCATATGCTCGTTCCTCAAATGAACCATCACTTCCTCGCTAACTCAAAACCCTAAGACTATAATGTGCATTTGTGTTCTTTTAAACTTGGTGTTTTTTTTTCAAAGTGTTATGTACCATTAATGTATATGATTCCCTCACATGTCATATGAAAGCTTCAGCATCATTGATTATTTTTATCTTTATGGGAAAATCAATTAAATCAACAACCCCTCTCGAATTAAATTCCATATATTCTTTGAAATGATCATTTCCTAGTGGACCTATTCATAGAACTAGTGTATGCAAACTTTGCCTACACCAAAATTGAATTGCCTTGTTTTCGCTTATCTCTAACAAAATACTTTAGTAGAGTCCCCAAATATTAGCATGCCCATCTTTTTTGGACAATAAGCTAAGCTATATTATAACTTCAAGTCTTAGTTTTTCCACAAGATCCTAAAAAATGACTTGGATTCCTTGAATCGAGCTAATGTAATGATCTTTGGAAATCCATGCAAACTTACTACTTCCTTGAAGAATAACTCAACGCAATGAGTAACATTGAACTTGTTAATAAGAAAAGTTGTTAACCATCAAAAGTAAAGCATCAAGCCCTTGATGTGTTTTAGTTTGTTTTTTTTAGTAAATAAAAGATGATTGTATTACTGTGAAATTAGAGATTACATAAGCGTCCAAAACATAGGCCACATCATATCAGAGCCAAACCCCCAGCTTGAAACAACTTTACAGTCTTCACACCCAAAAAAACCTTCTTTCCCCAAAAGAGGGAGAGCCCTAGTAGAAATACGGCCATTAACACCATCCCCGACTATTAACATTGACAAAATACCATGCGAACAAAAACAAAAGTATATCAGAGACAACTTCCCAGAACTAAGGAAGAGGGTCATAACGTGGGAAACCAAAGGTCAGAACCAAATCCTATGCATGCTGAGGGTACACGCCGTCCACTCTCTCTGCTCCTCGTCCACTGACCTTCCAGTTGGATCCTCCTCCAAGCTGTTGCTCCATCCCCGTACGGTAGAGGACAATTCCCAAGCGAGAGGCGATTTGATCAACCTTCATGTGCATCAGCCGATAGTCTTCGTTTTGGTCCTTCTAGGCCCTTGCAGGCTCCTCGTCCCCTTCCTTTTTGGCTGCCACCTCTTCCTTTCTAGCCTCCAGGTTAAGCGTGACATGCATTACCAGGTTCATTATCACCCAGTATAGTATAATCATACGATCATAGCTCGACATCCGTCCAATCGTAGAACCAGGGTCCACGACCCAGTCTTCAACTTCCTGGCAAATTTCCTCAATTGGCATGGCTTTCACTTGCTCCCATAGGTCATTTTCCACCCTCTCCACAGCTTTGTGGGCGATCAACAGAATGTGGTCTTTGAAAAACTCAATGGCCGCCTAGTCCTAGAGTTGAGTCCGGGTAGAAATTCCCTGGCCCCTCCTGGCCACCCCCTTTCATTTGTCACGGCTCAGAGTCGAAGATTTGCCCACATTCATCTTCCCATGACTACTGCAGGGAGGGGCCATCTTACACTTCACCTCCCAAGTCTTCACTGACCTACTCTGAAAGTCCCAAGAGCGCTCACCACTCCTGATCACAACCAGGCCCACAGACTCATTCCATAGGTAGCGGATGAAATGCCACGCAGCCTTATCGGTATTAATAAGGAGGAGAGCAGTGGTTGGATTAATGGTTTTGTATGAACCCACGATCTCCCAAATCTAGCGATCACATTCTCCCATACCCATCACGAACTTAGGCATCATTCCCATCAACAAATCCAAATCCCAATTCCGCAGAAAATCTATCCTACCTCTCCTTTCAAGCCGAGCTCCATAGTTTAAGAACGAGTTGATTGATCTGAATTAATACGTACCCTGCACGATCATGCGTGGCAGTGGTTTAGATCTGTGGAAGGCTCCCTCCACCTCCTATCTTTGCCTTGATGATCACTCGTGTCGCCCTCCATCTGTTTGATTGCACCGACGTCTTGTGTGGAAAGTTGTATGCACTGTGGAGCCCATTGTTTCGCTCTAAATTCCTCCAGTTGTCCCATCCTGCAAACCCTATTCCCCTCCGCTCTAATGTTTGCCAGCAAGCCCGCTACCTGATTTACCTCCCGTCTAACATGGTGGAAGGAGACTGTCGGGTGTGCAATAACCAAGCTACATAGGATTTCCAGCCTGCTGGCTAAGCGCCAACTAGACGAGACCTTCTCAGTTGTCTTCCCATTAGCAAGCTGCTTTGCCATCTGGATTAGGATATTCGAGTCCCCTTCGATGATTGTCAGGAGCCATCCTTCCCTAAGCATGATTCTGAGACCCTGGAGCATACCTTCGAGTTTCGCACAGTTGTTAGTGTCTTATGGACCCAAAAAAAATTGAAGCATATCCTCGTCCAAATTGCAAACTCCGCCATAGCCAGCCGCTCCTGGATTGCCCTTCGCCGCTCCATCAAAATTGAGTTTGAAAACCAGGTGAGGAGGGGGAGCCCATGAGCTGGGGCTAGAGACTCTACATTTTTTAACTTTTCGTCGCAGACCATTTAGAGTTCCTTTATCCAGCCCCCAACCATCCGCAATGATCGTTTCTGGTCCTATAAACTCTTTATCTTCCTCACTCCATTGCATGCTGTGTATGGTTTCCAAGATATTTGTAGCCAGAGTCCTCCATACATCCTCAGGCGTTTGTTGGTTTCCTCAAAAGATTCAACCATTTCACTCCTTCCAAACCACCCACATGACAGTTCCCAGGAAGGCTTACGACAGAGCTTGTAAGATGCGATTTTTAAAAGCTTTGGGATTCTAGTCCCTCAAAGTTTATCCCGAATCACCTCGACATTGATTGCTCCTTCTAAAGGCCTGAGCACCCCTATCCCATAGTGTCGCAGTAAAGGAACGGGTATCGAACAAATGGTTCATGCTCTCCTCTTGACATAAGCAAAGGGCGCACTGTGATGGACCATGGATTCCTCTATGTCTTAGATTTTCCCCAGTTAAGATTCTTTGCCTGACCACCAGCCAACAGAAGGTGGCAATCTTTGGCTAGGAATTGGTCACCCAAATCTTCGTCTAAATTTCATCCTCCCCATCCTAGCTCCTTATTTGGATATTGTGGGCTTATTTTATGCTAAAGGACCCTTTTTGGGTGTAACCCCATCGAAGAGTATCCTCCTTGTCTTTGTGCAGAATGCACCTTTCTTGGAGTTCATCCTTGAAGGATCGAAGGTTGTCCTCCGAGATCTGCTCATCCCCCCTATCCTGAATCATCCATCGTTGATGATCCCCCTAAGCTCCTTTCTCCTAGTAGTGATGCACTTTGATCTTGCCTTCCTCGATCCCTTTAGCTCGTATGTACTGCCAGCGAGGGTCGTTCCCTAGTTTGGGGAGCTGGTTCCATGAGTCATCCCAGAAATTAGCATCGTTCTCCACCTTGATCTCCAAGAAGCTATGCTCCTGAACAATCTTGCGTCCCGTCAGAGCCTTCGTCCAAATGTGAAATCCCGAGGGTTCCTCATTAAATTGAATCAGATGGGTCTTGGGCCGGTCCCTCGCGTACTTAATGTGCCAAAGCTTAGCCCATGGTTCATGCGTATAATTGCACCACCTCCACCAAATTTTGGCCCCCTGGATTTCACCCATGACTTCGGGATCGCGAAGACCCAAACCACCTCTATCCTTAGGGGAGCAAATTTTATCCCAGCTAACCAGAGAGAACTTGGCTTTAGCTTCTCGACCTCCCCATAGGAAATTTCGTTGAATACTCCTTATCTCCTTGATGATAGACTTTGGGGCAGACAAAACAGAGAAAAGATAGACCATCATGGCTTGGAGGACCAATTTTACTAGGACCAACCTACTTGGCAAGATATGGGGCCTGAGAACCCAACTTGAGAGTCTGCACTTGATCCGATCAATTAGATCCTATCAGGATGCACTCTTGATGGCTCACAACGCCAATGGAACTCAAAGATATTTGGAAGGGAAGGATCCCCTGCTGAAACCCTGAGATGATGGGGGATGTGTTTAAGAAAAATACCTGAGATTTCTCGGCATTGACTGCCAGCCCAGATGCTTTTGCAAAGAGCGTTAAACTCTTTTTGAAAGCACGAGCTTCTTGGACTGAAGGGTTCCCCATAAGCATCATGTCATCCACGAATTACTGGTGAGTTTGTTTCTCCATACCTTCATGAAGGGAAAGACCCATGATTTCTCCTCCTCCCGCCTAGGTTTGGATGATTTTACTCAGGCCCTCCACCATTAGGATAAAGAGAAAAGGTGAAAGCGGATCGCCCTACCTGATCCCTCGAGAAGGCTTGAAGAGCTTGGTCGGGGATCCATTCAACAAGATGGAGAAGAAGGGTGTAGTAGCCAAATCCATGACCCATTCCACCCATTCCATGCTAAAACCATAAGCTCTCAACGTCTTCTCCATATATTGCTACCTGAGCTTATCATAGGCCTTGGTGATATCAAGCTTAGTGAGCATTCCAGGCCTTCTTGTCCATTTCAGAGAGTGGATTGTCTCATGGACAACAATGATGCCATCTAGAATCTGTCTGCCCTCGACAAAGCCTGATCGTTCCGGACTGATCAAACCCGGAAGGAGGGGTTTTAATCGGTTCACAATTACCTTGGAAATAATTTTATAGATCACATTGCATTGGGCTATAGGTCTGAACTTGCCTGGTGAGTTTGTACCCTTCCCTTTTGGGATCAAGAAGAGAAAGGTTGCATTAAAGGCTTTGAGCACCCCTCGCTTGCGTCTTCATTCCTCAACAATTTCCCAGACCTCATCCTTGATCATGTCCCAGAAAAAGTGGAAGAAGTTGGTTGTAAAGCCATCCGGACTAGGGGCCTTCCCTTGGGCCATCTGGCTTACTGCTTCCTCCACCTCCTGCATGGAGATAGGTTTATTTAGCATCTCATTGTCCTCCTTGGTTACAGTCTTGGGAATGAGCGCAGTGATCCGAGTAATGTCCTAATCCCTATCATTGTCATCCTCAGTCATTATCCCTTTGAAGTATCTGGTTAGCTCTTCCTCAATTTCTCCCCTAGTATCCACCTGGGACCCATCTGCTCTTTTGATTCTATGGATCTTCGAGCCTAGTCTATTGTGGGCCATAGAGTTATGGAAGAATTTAGAGTTTTTCTCTCCTTCTTGAAGCCATTTGACCCTGGATTTCTGCCTCTAGTATATCTCTTCCTGTCTTTCTCTTGCATCTAGTTAGCTGAGTAGATCCTTCTCCTTCTCTTTCATCTCCATGTCCCATCCAGTTTCCATACCTTTTTGATGGATGAGGTCAATGTCCTTAACGAGTCTCTTTTTATCCTCAAAGATGTTACCAAAGTCCTCTTTGTTCCACATGCATATCTTGGTTTTTAGGACCTTAAGTTTCTTCTGGAAGTTGTACATTCTTGTCCCCCCAGGGGATTCTAGCTCCTGCCACCACTATTCCACTAGACCCCTAAAGTCCTTATGTTCCAGCTAGAACTTCTCAAAGAAAAAGGGTTTGCTTAGGAGGGCATTCGACCAGTCTTGGTTAAGGCTGAGTGGCCAATGATCAGATCCCGCTGCTGGGAGAACACTTGCCCTAATTTCCCTAGAACCTCGAACGATGTTCTCTAACACCAGGAATCTATCAATCCGAGAGGCTACGAGGTTCTCCCCACCCCACCTATTACTCCAAGTGAACCACCCATCTCCTGTATCTAGATCCGCTAGGGGGCTATGGGCTAACAACCCCCTGAATTCTTCTTGGTACTTGTCCATTATCCTTTGACTTCCCTTCTTTTCCCTAAGAGAGGTGATCAAGTTAAAATCCCCTCCTATGATCCAGTTCCCCTCATGGTCCAAAGCACTTAGCCAGTTCAAAAGGTGGAGGAAGGGTTGTTTATGAGGGAAAGCACTGGGCCCATATACATTGACCAATGTCCCTCTGATCCCTGATCCTAAAAACTTAAATTTTTCCATCAATGAGAAATGATTGGCCCACCACTCAGAGAGGTCGATAGTGCTTTGGTGCCATAGCACTGCCATCCCCCCTGCCATACCGTCTGCCTCTGTTTCCATGACCCTGCTACCTTTCTAGATCTTCTATCTAAATTTCTTTAGGGCTTCAAAACTACATTTAGTCTCTTGTAGAAATAGAATTTCTGGTCTTTCTTGCTTAACCTTCCTAGCTAGGGTTTTAACCTTTCTCGGGTGGTTACACCCCCTAATATTCCAAGAAACTATCTTCATTGGGTAACCTTACTTACTTCAGAGAAGGCCTCCCTTATCAATGGGTACTGGCTTGATTCGATTAGCTTGACCCCAATTGATGCGGTCCTCTACTTGTTCTCCTTTCGACCTCTTTTCATATCCTCCTCCGGAGACTTCCTCTTGCTCCCCTTCTGAGGCTTTGCATTGATCCCTAGAGCTTGATGAGCTTTAGACCGGATGATGGCTTCCTGGAGAAGTTCCAACTGCTCTCGAGAGACATAACCCTTACCCGCCTTTTCACATTCCTTTTCAAGCGCATCCAGATCTAGTTCTCCTAATTCCATTTCCTCCGCTTTATCTTCTTCCATGACATCAGTCTGGCTATTCATATTAGTTCCACTTGTGAGCTCCTCCATCTCAACTTCTGAAGATTTGGCCATGACCTCTTCCCCCGTCTACTCTTTCCCTGAGTCCTCTTCCTCCAAGATCTGAAAGGGGTTGGAGCTATTTGGGTTTTTTCCTGGTGTATCCTTGCGGGGTCCCCCCCCCCCATTTCTCTTGCCTCATCTCCTACTCTTAACCTACGTGAATCCCTCGTTGTCCTGCTTCTCGTCCCCTTCGTGACTTGAGGCTAGCTGCTTCTAGGCCCCTTTTGGAAAGTTCCTCCAAAAATGACCATACTCGTGACAGATCCTGCATCGGAAATGAATCTGCTCATAGTCAATTTGTTGGATCCATTCCTCGTCCTCCCAGTTCAAGCTTACTGCCTCTTGGAGGTCCTTAGATAAGTCCATATAGATGCAGATGCGAGCATAAGTTGTATACCTTTGGTTCTTGGTTTGCTCGGCTACCTTCACGAATTCCCCTACCAAGTTACCAGTGTCTCTCAAAATTTCCATATCCCAGTACTCTCCTGGGAGGCCAATCAATCGGATCCACACCGGGGAGACTGTCAGGTCCTCAGTTCTAGGTTGAATTGCTCCTTCCAAGGTCTCAGGTAGAGCCCTGCCAAGAAAAATAAGTAAGGCCCGCCCTCCAGGACTCTGTCTCTGTCTTCCTGATTGAAAAAGACTATGGTAAAAAACCACTTTGCTCCTAGTTGGAGATCATAGTGGACCTTAGGTTTCTAGGTGCCCTGGATCCACCGTACTAGATCTCTTTCTCTTGGCCAAACCACCACAAATTTCCTGATGAGGGCCTTTTCTTTCCACATCTCAATTTTCCCTCGAATCATTTCCGATCGGATCTGGATCGTTGGGATCTTCTGGGCCTTCGGGAGATAGCCTCCTTGACTTGATCTCCTCCCCATGCCAGGCCCATCTCTCCCGCCATTCAGATCCCTGTTAGCACCTCTGATCCCCTCAAAAGCATGGCTCTGGGAGGTTACTGTTACCAAGGATTCTCGAGGGGAGTTGCAGCCCCCACCCCAAGCAGAACTTGCACAGTGATTCCGCGCACTTCTGTTCCCGTTCCATCAAAACCCTTGCTCCACTCCATCCATCAAGTACACAAGTATTATTGAAAATACATTGTATCAATCATTTTTGCACTGCCATAAGATTAGACCCCCCTTGGTGTGTTTTAGTTAAACCTAGAACAAAATCCATTTATAAATATTTCCAAGGCATCTTTAATATCGGTTCAATCATGTATAATCTTGTCTTTGATGTGTACCCTTCGTCATCTAACATACTCTACATCTCTCTGCAAACTTTCTTACTTATGTATGCAAGCTTGGCCAATGTTGCATTTCTTTTGGTAAACTTGTTGTTTTGTCTCATCTAAAATGTCTTGCTAATACTCCATCATGCAACTCTCTCATCAAATTATTGTGCATTGTGTCATATAGCTTGCATGATCTCTTCCTTTTAAACAAATAAACAACTTATATGCAATACTTTAAATTCAAACATATATCCTATGAAACTCAATTTCTCAATTGCTCGCATATCTATGTAAAATATTTGTTTTGTGCATACATCTCTTCGATTGCACAAATTCAATTGACATGTTCTTCATTGTATTCAACAATGGCACTTGACTAGTCAATACATCTACTACTCTATTTGTCTTCCCATACTTATGCTTCATCACACGTGTGTAGCCTCGCAACACCTTGATACATGTCATGTGTCTTTAGTCAAACTTTTCCTCATTCTAAATGAACTCCAATGCCTAGTGATCCACATATAAAATTATTTGCTTGACTTAATATGTCAAATATTTATTCCGCCCCTCATTTAAGTTATCATTTAAGTATGTGATCAACCTTCCTTCTTGACTTAACATTGTGCCAACAACTTCATTCTTTCATCACAATCCACTAAAATACATCATTAAGCCAAGGTAATGCCAACATTGGAAACTATGTAATATTTTTCCTCAACAACTCAAAATACCATATGCTTGTGCATCCCAACTAAATTAGTGTTTGTTTGTACACTTGATCATTGATCCACATATGGTATTGAATCCCTTGATGAACTTCATGTAAAAAATAACAATACCAAGGAAACTGCTTACCTTTATAACATTCCTTGGTGTCAACTCCTCCAAAATCAATTTCTCTAAATCCAAGTGAAAACTTCTTTGGCTTCCAACGAAGCCAAGATACACCAACTCATCCCTTATGAATTTTAATTTCTTTGTATGACTGCACATTAATTGTTCCCTGCTCAATTCCTTAAATACCAATCTTAGATGCTCCATGTTGCTTCCACTAAAATTACAAATCATGAAAATATACAACTACAACCTTACCAAAATATGATCTCAACACTTGTGTCATCAACCACATGAATGTACTTGATGCATTGGGCAATTTGAGATAACAAAATGTTCATACAATCCATCATTGGTTTTAAACACAGTTTTTTAGTCATCCCCTTCTCCAGTTCTTATATGGTGGTATCCACTCTTTAAATTGAACTTCGAGAACTATTTTGCACTACTTGCATTATCCATAAGTCATCAATCATTGACAATGGAAATATACACTTGTGATTTGGATTTATGTGAGAACGAAATGAAAGAACCGATATAGAATCATAAACATTGACATATTGTAAAGAAAATAGGGATACAATAAACACATATTCTATTAAACTGCGGAAATGGAACAGGTTGTAAATACAACAACTAGAATGGTGGTAGCTATCTATGAGAAGAGATGTGGATGTTATGCTCATCTATGCCAAGCTGAATAAAAAATGAGGCCAAAAGGTCCTATTTATAATAATCATGAGGAAGAGAACCCCAAAATTCCAAAACATAACCTTAGAAGATGAATCGTCATAAAGTTTACGGCCCCAAGATGGTTAGTTGAATAGTCAACTTTTCGATGTCATAACTTTTGCATACAATCTTCGATTTGGGCGCTCGATAGCCCATTGGAAAGGTCCATACGAGCTTTACATATTCCATTCAAAGCCAAGTGAATGTCATCATCAACCATTAAGCCCCATAAGTCACCAAAGAGCGTCATTTAGGGCCTCAAAACGACCCTGGAAGTTTGGGACTCGAAAAACCGTAGAAAAATAACTAGGAAACTGTGAAAATAGACAATTGTTTTGAGCTAGTGGAATAAGTGGGTGGCCACCAATCTCCATCTGGATCAAACCTCCCCCCTTAGGAAGCAATGGTCTCCATTGAACAAATCCCGTATCATATCTCGAATTGTGTGTTGAGTTGATCTCCTTGTGCGACGTTTCCTAAAGCGAAGATGTTGTCTTTCTTTGACATCTTCAGATGGTCGTAATTGTTGTTGATGGATGTGCTGGAACTGTTCAACAATTTTGGTTGTTTTGTTTTCCATTGTTGAACCGATCTGGTTGATTTCTTCATGGAGGAGCACCTTGAATGTGTGGCCTTACATAATAGAGGTACACAGATAGATGAGGAAATGATGACCCTGTTTTCTTCTTGTTTCTGATGAGCAGAGACACCCTGTGCAGAGGCTGCGGAGGTCTCTATGATCTAATGTTCTCCTTCAGAGGAAATTATGAAGAGAGATAATTTCCTGGTGTGTAAGATTATGTTCCTTCCCTACGAGACTACGACAGGTACAATTGTCTCTGGTTTCCAATAGAGTTGTCCTCTCAAAGTGATAATGACACAATGAGGTCGTGACTCATATACTGCATGACGCTTCCACATATATGGTTGTCCTAAAAGAACATCACAGACTTCAAGTGGGGCCACATCACATAATACCTCGTCTTTGAAAGGCTTGATTCCATATGGTAGGTGACATTGTTGAGTAACACAGATACCTTGTCCTTGGCTTAGCCAACCGATGTTGTATGGTTGTGGGTGTGGTGTTATCATAAGCTCTAATCTCTTAATGACTTCTATTGAGATCAGGTTCTTTTGGTTGCCATTGTCAACAACAAAATGTAGTGGCATTCCCTTCACCCACATCTGCGAGTGGAAGAGGTGCTCCTCTGCCTCTGACTCTTTAGGTTCCTCTAGTTGGATTTGTGTGGTAGCAGCAGTGACACTGGGTTCTGCATCAATGATTAGCTTCCCATGGTCCACGTTTGTGACATTGCGTTCTAAATTGGGATCTAATTTTAAATATTTGATCTCGGCCACCAATGACTGCTTTGAGAGGCAATCATCAGTGTTGTGCCAGGGTCTTTTATGGAGCTCGCACCACTTCCCCATGTCCTTATTTGTCTTTGCATTCCCCTTCTTTGCTTGTGGCAGGGACTGATTGTCCTTTCCTTGTCATGTTTTCTTTGGGCCAGGGTTTCCCTTGCCTTTCTTCTGCGGTGGGTTCATAGGTCCAGAGTCTTGCTTTTTCTTTTGTTGAAGTTTCTCCTCAATTTTGACAACATATCGATAGGCATATCCAAGTGAATATATGTCGAGGAATTCCATCTCGGTTCAGATGTATCGATGTAAGCCACTGCAATATTTTAGTACAAGGTGTTGCTTGGAGTCCTTGATACCCAGCTTTGTCTGCAAGGTATGAAAGTTGTTGGTGTACTCCGACGTCGTATTGTTCCTCTCTTGATGCAGAATGGCCAATTTTGTGTACTGGTCATCATAGTTTCCCATAGGGTAATGCTATTCCTTGACGACATCTATGAAAGAGGCCCAAGTGGGATTTGTCTCAAACATTCCAGACTCGTTTGATGAGTTTTTCTCCCAATAAGTTTCCTATCATTTTTTGACATGGGGGATGACCTTGAAGAGTGCAAAGGTGATATTTTTCCTATCGAAAAAATTGTGGATAGAGAAATACCCTTCTAGAACAGTCAAGCACTTAGCTAGGGCATCAACATCAATATGGCCTTCAAATAAAGGAATATCAAATTTAACTGGTACCTTGAATGGGGTTGTATCTCCGAAATGACAGCTCGTTGAAGGTGCATTCATCATTGCCGACGTTCGTATAAGGATCTGGGCGAAACTATACATCATCTCATTCCTCTGTCACACGAGAGCTTCATCGAACAACGACTTGATAGGATCTTCTGCTCTGTCGTCTCTCTTTTCTTCTGCCATGGGAGGCCATTTGGGGTGGCGAGAGTGATCTTACCCAAGTGAAACTAGTTCAAGACCCAACTCTCTATACCCTAACCTTGTCGAGGACATGCCCTGAGAAACAATAAAATAGTATCTTGATCTAATACCACTGATCCAGATCTATGTGAGAACGAAATGAAAGAGCTGATATACAGTCACAATCATTGACATATTGCAAAGAAAAAAAGATATAATAAACACATATTTTATTAAATAGCGGAAATATAACAGACTGTAAATACAACAACTAGAATGGTGGTAGCTATCTTTGAGAATATATGTGGTTGCTACGCTCATCCATGCCAAGTTGAATACAAAATGATGCCAAAGGGACCTATTTATAGTAAGCATGAGTAAGAGAACCCCAAAAGTCCAAAACATAACCCTAGAAGATGAACCATCATAAATTTTATGACCCTAAGGTGGTTAGTTGAACAGTCAGCTTCCCCGGTCATAACTGTTGCATAAAATATCTGATTTGGGTGCTCGATAGCCCATTGGAAATATCTCTCTGAGCTTTACATCTTTCGATTAGAACCAAATCAAAATCTCTGGCAACCATCTGCCCCTCGAATCGCCAAAAAAACGTCGTTTAGGGCCTCAAAACGACCTTTGAAGTTTGGGACCCGAAAAACCATAGAAAAATAACTAAGAAACTACCAAAATGGACAATTGTTTTGAGCCAGTGGAATAGGTGGGTGGCCACGAATATCCATTTGGATAAACCCCCCCCCACTAGGAAGCAATGGTCTCCATTGCTTCAAGTCTCGTATCATATCTTGAATTGTGTGTTGACTTGATCTCTTGGTGTGACATTTGTTGAAGTTAAGAGGTTGGTTTTCTTTGACATCTTCAGATGGTTATAATTGTTGTTGATGGATGCATTGGAACTATTCAACAATTTTGGTTGTTGTGTTGTCCTTGGTTTGAATGGATTTGGATGATTTCTTCCCGGAGAAGCACCTTGAATGTGTGGCCTTGCATCACAGAGGTAGTTGGATAGATGAAGAAACAATGACCTTGTTTTCTTCTTGTTTTTTATGAGTAGAGACACCCTGTGCAGAGGGTTTGGAGGTCTCTATGATATGATGTTCTCCTTCAGAGGCAATTATGAAGAGGGATAATTTCTCTGTGTGGGATATTATCTTACTTCCCTATGAGACTATGGTAGGTGCAACTGTCTTTGGTATCCTATAGAGTTGTCCTCCCAAAGTGACAATGACACTACGAGGTCGTGACTCATATACTGCATGACGCTTCCACAAATATGGTTGTCCTAAAAGAACATCATAGACTTCATGTGGGGCCACATCACACATTACCTCATATTTGAAAGGCTTGAGGCTATATGGTAGGCAACATTGTTGAGTAACATAGATAGCTCGTCCTTGACTTAGCCAGACGATGTTGTATGGTTGTGGGTGTGGTGTTGTTGAAAGCTCCAATGTCTTGATGAATTATAATGAGATCAGGTTCTTTTGGCTATCATTTTCAACAACAAAATTTAATGGGATTCCCTTCACCCACATCTGCGAGTGGAAGAGGCGCTCCTCTGCCTCTGACTCTTCAGGTTCCTCTAGTTGGATTTGTGTGGTAGCAACAATGACATTGGGTTCTACATAAATGATCCAATTCCCCTGGTCCATGACCATGACATTGGGTTCTGAATCGAAATCGAGATCTGATTCTGAAGATTTGATATTGGCCACCAATGACTGCTTTGAGCGACATTCATCAGTGTTGTGACAGGGGATTTTGTGGAACTTGCACCAGTTCTCAGTGTCCTTCTTTGTCTTTCTATTCCCCTTATTTTCTTGTGGTGGGGACTGGTTTTCTTTTCCTTGTCATATGTTTTGTGGGCCAGGGTTTCCCTTGCCTTGCTTTTCTGGTGGGTTCGTAGGTCCAAAGTCTCGCTTGTTCTTTTGTTGAAGTTTCTCCTTGATTTTAACAACATACTGATAGACAAATCTAAGTGAAGAGATGTCGAGGAATTCCATCTCAGTTTGGATGTATTGATGTAGGCCACTATGATATTTTAGTACCAGGTTCCGATTGGAGTCCTTGATACCCAACTTTGTATGCAAGGTATGAAAGTTGTTGGTGTACTCCAACATCGTCTGGTCCCTCTTTTGACGCAGAATGGTACATTACATGTATTGGTCATCATAGTTTCCCACAAGGTAATATTGTTTTGTTGACGACCTCTATGAAAGAGGACAAGGTGGGATTTGTCTCAAACATTCCAGACTCGTCTGATTATTTTTGCTCCCTATGAGTTTCCCACCAATTTTTGACATGGGGGACGACCTTGAGGAGCGCAAAGGTGATCTTTTCCCTATCAGAGAATTTCTGGATAGAGAAATACCCTTCTAGAACACTCAACCACTTATCTAGGGCATCAACATCAATCTGGAATTCAAATAAAAGAATATAAAAGTTAAATTGTACCTTGAATGGGGTTGCATGTCTGAAACAACTTCTCATTGAAGGTGCATTTACCATTTTCGACATTCGTAGAAGGATCTGGGTGAAATGATCCATCATCTTGTTCCTCTATCGCGCGAGGGATTCCTCCTAAATGACTTGATAGGATCTCCTGCTCCATCATCTCTCTTTTATTCCACCATGGGAGGTCATTTGGGGAGGTGAGAGTGATATTCCCTAAGTGAAACTAGTTCGATACCCAACTCTCTATACCCTAACCTCGTTGGGGACATGTGTCGATAAACAATAAAAGAGTAGATTGCTTTGATACCACCAATCTTGATTTATGTGAGAACAAAATGAAATAACATATATAGAATCATAAACACATACATATTGCAATGAGAACATAGATGCAATAAAAACATATTATATTAAATGGCAGAAATAGAACAAACTGTAAATACAACAGCTAGAATGGTGGTAACTATCTCTGAGAAGAGATTTAGCTGCTACGCTCATTCATGCCAAGCTAAATACAAGTTGAGACCGAAAGGGCCTATTTATAATAAGAATGAGGGATAGAACCCTAAAGGTCTGAAACATAACCCTAGAAGATGCAACTTCATAAAGTTTGCGACCCCAAAGTGGTTAGTTGAACAATCAACTTCTTGGGGTCATAACTTTTGCATACTATCTCTGATTTGGGCGCTCGATAGCTTGTTGGAAATTTCTATTCGAGATTTACATCTTTCAAATGGGACCAAATGAATTCCAAAGGAAACCATTTGGCTCCCCGAATCATATTTTTTTTATCATATAATAAAAACTACTTGTTGTTGGTTCCATTGTTACTTTTCTCTCTTTTCCCTCTCTCTATGTATACTTGTGTGTATATTTTACCCAGTTAGATGCAATATTAGCAACTACTTACTATATAATCCCATATATTACAACATTAGCTGTATTGTTGGTAGTACATGATCAGGGACCTGTAAAATAGCGTAAGCATGCATGGATATTGAATGAGGAGGAGATTTGTCAATGGTGGCATGTGAAGCTTGAAAATAAAAATTACACTAGAAGAACCAACTAACAATTGCACAAGCGAAAACACAATTTTTCAAAAAAACCCATGAAATATTCTTGGAATTACTCCATGTGGAGATAAAGAAGTTGCTCAATATACTTGCACTTGAATAATAACACCAAGGACAAAAATTTGTTGTTGAATTTAATTAATGGAGGCCAAATAAACCTATACGATTGGGTATAGCAAATTGACGATGAATCTTGTGAAGAGCAAGTGATTGAGTAGAAAATATTTGTAGACAACGTAAAGAGAATATTCTACTACAACTTGCATGACAATTCCATCTAGCGGTGATAACATTGCTACATAAATTTCTCATTGACAAGGGCATCAACCATGTTCTATAATCAATACCTCTGATACACACCCTTCTCATAACCATATGGAAGAAAAAGCAAGAAGAGTGGGAGTATTTTATGAGAAATTTTTTACCATAGCCACCATTGTCAATTAAGAGTAATATCAGGGTCAATGATGGGGGTGTAGAACATATGTGAGATGCAATGAAGATGAAAATCGCTAGTAAACTTTCATTAAAGGAGGAAGGGGACCAAACATAGTAAGGATACCAAGAAGAGAGACACATTGGTTGATTAAAAGAGTATACACTCAACGAAGAGTCAAAGATAAGAACAAGAAGAAAAATGGAAGGATACAAACCTTCAATCGACTTGCAAAAATTAGAAAGAGATAAAAGACATCAAAAGAGAGAACACCTTCAAGAGGCCACAAAACCACACCAACTAAGAGCATAAGAATAAGAAACAAAGAGATAGGTCGATAACATATTAAGCCTAACTAAGTTGTATTGTGCATACCGAAAAAGTATAGAGGAGGAAGTAACTACAATGATTATATAAGATTTTGTTCAAGAGGAATGGTGGGTTAATGGAGATCTAACCCTGTCTAAGTTAGGGGATGATCAATCAGATGTGGAAGAGGAAGCAGTTGTGTTAGTTCTTATCTTGGAGGAATACTTGCAAATTGTAGAGAAAGACTTGGAAGCCCTACACATATCAAATAATTAAAATGAAATGGAATTTGATTATTAAGTACCTACGATATCTCCTGAAGCAACCACATCATGAAAAAATATCATAGTCAATGAAATATTAAGGCGTCACTTACATCTTGAATTTAGCAGGTTCCTTGATATGGAGCGGATTAAACAGAAATGGATAATTTATCGATAATATTTGGATCCAAAGTTTAGAAAGAGAAGGAAATCAGTTAAGTATCACACCTAGAAATAGTCAAAATAACTTGTTTATTTGATTCAAGGATCTCATGGAAATGCCCCCTCTAATGAATTTAGTGTTTGTGGAAAGTCAAATGCCAAGGGGAGAGAGGTTCATTGAAGAGGAAAAACTGAAGACAAATGGTTTCCTTGAGTATAAATATTAGCATTGTTAGAAAAATTTAATTGAGGACTAAGAAGTTGTTGTTGAAAGCAAAGAAATCCCCAGTTAAGAAACAATGGTCAAATATTTGACCTAAACGACTCAGTATACCCAACCAGTACATTTGACTCTGTCGACACACCCAGTACATTCGACTCAGTTGACCAAGTCAACACACCCAGTACATTCAACTTAGTTGACCTAGTCGACACACCCAATACATTCGACTCACTTTAACTAGTCGACCTTGTCGAACCACAATCGTCTGTCTTCACCACCACCACATTTATTTATTTTTTTCAATTATGTAAGCATCCATCATGGTGTTGCTGTTGTAACCTCTACCCCAATTTTTTTATGATTTTAGGGCCCCTCCTTAGATTTGTAGCTTTTGATCTTAGTCAGACTATTTCTACTCCTTAAAAGTTGCTTTCCATGACTTGGTTTATTATTTTGGACAAAGCCTAAAAAGATTTTACACAAAGTTAAAACCCTTTTTTTCTCTCGATGTGTCAGAAGATTTTTTTGATTTAGCCGACAAGGCGAAGGAATTTGTACTTTCCATCTGACATCTCCCAACCGATTTTGCTTTGTCTTTTTGCCCCGAGTTTACACCTTTATCAGAGGTTTTTTGAGTTTTCTTCCAATAGTTGCGGATATTTTTAAGAGTTGGAGCCGATATGTTCGACTGCACTCATATTTTGAAGCCCACAGTTCTTTTCACTGAATCCTGCTGATGGTTGTGAATAAAATCTCCATTCATGGCCGACGTGATCGGCTTGGACCTATCTTTCATCGACGATCATAAGTTTTTTCATGAGTATTTCGATGACCTTTTCGTTGGGCGTTCCCAGCAAAGTTTTCTGACAGTGTTGGTAGAATCTGAATATCTTTCTTAAGAGAGCGGCAAAGTTTATGGCTTGCAGTCGATCTTTCGTTGCCGAAACCTTTGGATGAACCGTGTCGACGCTGTTTTGCAGTTGGTTTTTGACGAAGCGAGTCGAAAGTTGTGATAGAGTTGGGTTTTCAGATTTGACACTATCGGAGGAGGTTTTTCTTTCCTCGTCGATTTGATAATGCGCCGATGAAGTTTCCAGTCTTAGGCGCCAAACTACGTTTTTCGCCCGTGCGATTTAAATGCCCCAGTGACCGCATTTAATGCGTGTTTGATGTTTTTTCTATATATAACCCATGAGGTTTTCATTTACAGACTGTTACTCCATTTGAAGCACATCCATCTGTCGATTGCTTGATTGAACCTGTGGTTTGATTCGTCTAGCTCCACACCCTTTCAGCATTTTCCAGGTAGGCTTCTAACTTTTTCTTTTAATTGTTTGGTAAATGTGGTTTGGTAAAATAGCGTTTGGTATTTCATTGTTTACGGGGTTAGGGTTTTTACCTCTGCCATGGTTTTAAAGTTTTCCCAACCTCACAGGGCTTCTTTTGTCTTGAGCTCACTGACCTCTGGAGGTTTTTCCCCAAGTCAAGTTGAGTAGAAAAATCCTCAACATCTCGGTTTCTTTTGACCTAGTTTGTTGACCCTGCCGTAGTGATTTTTTTACCTGCTTAATGCCTTTTGGCTCTACCGCTCATGCCATGACTAGGGATATGTCAAACCTATGGTATTTTACTAATGAGGTTGCGGCAGGTTGAGGTTTTTATGAACTACTCCTCGCCTAGTTCATTTTTGTTTGTGGTGATAGAGGATCAGTGTGGTCTCGAGCCTAGAAGATTATCATTTTCTATTGATTTACGGACTAGGTTCTTTGTCATAGAGCATACTATATTTGTAGCAGGTGCCATTGTTTCAGGAGGTTTTATTGGTTGTAGATCAACCTACGGTTTGCGTAGCCATCGATTTCAAGATGCGAAGTGAGCATTGTGTTTCCCTTTAACAGTTTTCCCGCGTGTAGTAGGGTTGATAGGAGGGGTTTTCTGCATAGGTTTTAGAAATCATTTTGATGATTCTTCTGCTTTTGATTAGAGCCTACAATTGAGATAGTTTTTCTTGTTTTGGTTTGACCTTGCCACAAGTTTAATGTCTGGATGATATACAGAGTTTCTATACACCAGATGATCGCTTTTAGAGGGTTAAAGATGACTTGGTATTGATACATTTAATGTTATCCATGGATGCAATTTTATTTTTGAAGAAAAAACATGATTTGTTAGCTAAGGTTTTCCTCTCTATCTTGAAATCTTACAATAGCTTCTCATTTTCTGTTTATATGAATGCGTGTGGCTTTTAAGCGTAGGAACACTAAGTTATTTCTTGATGTGATTGTGTCACAACCTCAGTCCTCACACAACACCATGCCAAAGAAAGGAAAGAAGAAAGCCAAGGTTGCTGAGGAGGACTCGAACTTGGAAGTCATGCATAGGATAGAGATAATTTATGAAGATACCAAAGCGGTCATCGAAGCTGAACCAGAGTTCAAATGGGGACAGATATATCCCATGATCACAGACCAGAATATCCTAGATGCTAGCTTAGAAGATATACCCTTGTATGAAAACATATTGAAATCCACGATCACAAAGGAATCCATGCGACCTAAAATTTTCCCTTGTGCTGAGGTGATCAACTCGATTTTACCTAAAGCAGACATAAATACTATGATCATGTATAACATTGAAGGAAAAGGTTTTGCCTCCTTCACCCCTATGTACATAGCCAAATCTTGCAATATACCAGCCTCATAAATTAGCATGACAGATGACTGGATAAATGGTTTGAGTTTATACTATATCGAATGTGAGAAGCTGACGATGATAGCGGGAAAGCCATTTTGACAGAAAGCCTCTAGCGAATATGAAACTGCCAGCTTGCACACTCCTTACAGAATCGTAGCCCTGATGCTCAACAGAATTTTTGGCAGGGCCAATGGGAAGTTCTATAAGATAGGATGGATCCCACTAATGTATCATGTGACCATGCAAGGCACTATATTCAAATGAGCAAACATTGTAGCCAATAGCTTATCTTCCTGCATAGGTGTTGCAGTAAGAGGACTGCTCCAAAGAAAATCAAAATTCTACATGGGGTCATATTTAATTGATTGTATCATATGCCTGTACCCATTCCTGAAACCAAACTGTAGCTGGAATGAAGCCAAGGCACCCATTTACACTGCATATTACATTTTATGGGCTCAATAGTATCGCAGCTTCTATAAGCTTATCTGTGAGGAACTTCTGATGCCACTTTCCCAGTTGATATTTCTTGAAGAGTGCAAGTGTATGTCTGAGGGTGCCCTAGAATTTATAAGTGAATATGGAGATTATTTTTTCTCCGAAGAAAGCACCTATCTGAGAATGTATGGAGGGACTAGAGCCCCGACACTACTTCCTAAGTATGCCACTGATTACATCGTTCATAAGGAAGCAGTAAGACACATTTTTCTCAATGGATTCGAGAATTTTTTGTTTGACGTGAAGAAGGCGGTCTACCCACCAATGCCTTTCTATGTTGGCAGCTACAAGTTTTCAAAAGTAAAAAGCGCGCCATATTTTGCGAAGGACCTAGAAAATTTCCACTTTAGTGAGAAGAGTTTTCATAGGAATGATTCCGAGGGCAAGGTTGTTGCAATTTGTGCACTTGTAAAGGTAAATTTTGAATACTTTGACCATTGGGACAAGGACGAAGAGATTTTCAGATATGCATGAAACATGACTACTTTAAATAAGCGGTTTAGACAGAAAACCCCAACAACAGGAGGAAAGGGAAGCAACAACACTACCGAACAAGAAAAACAGAAAGAAGAGGCTGCCCAGAAGAAGAAAGAAGAGACCTGAAGGTTAGTTGAAGAAGTGGAGAAAATATTAGCTGAAGAGTCCCAAAGGCAAAAGGAAGCAGAGCAAAAGCATAAGGAAGCAGAAGAAAGAATGCAAAAGGAATCAGATGACAGAGCAAGGGAAGAGGCAAAAAAGGCAGCTGAGGAATTGAAGAGGAAAGAACAGGAAGACCGAGACAGGGAGAATGTAGAACAAGAAACTTCCTAGGACAATCTAAAAGATCCTCCTTCTACCTCAGGAGACATAATAACAAGAGGTCACCTCCCTCTTGCAGAGTTAGGGTTAGTACCCTTCACTCCGTCCAAGCAACATGCAGTTGCATGCCTGGATAAGGTTGTTTTCGACCCTAAACAGAAAGCCATCGTTTGGAGGTCCAAAAATAAGTTAAAGGTGGGTGCCCAACCTGAGGTAACCATAGTTATTGAAAGAGATGTCATGAAAAGCACCGATGAAGATCCACAATTGATGGCTTCGATCGGCGTCGCAACTGCTCAAGTAAATGCCTATAATGTTGACATATTGAAATAAATTGTAGATCAATACAAGGAAAAGATGGTAAGAGTGAAAGATACTCTGATGAAAGAAAGAGGGGAAGACCGAGAGATGAAGAAGAAACATGAGGCTACTCTTTCAGAGTTCAAAAGACTACAGGAGGCCTACCAGGTTTTAAAATCAGAAAAGGAGGCCTTGGTACTTTCAAATACCATCACTAATGGAAAAAAGAAAGACCTTGAAAATAAGATTTCAGAGCTAGAGGCGCAAAAGGCTGCAACTGATAAACAAGCAGAAGAGTTAAATGCCCGAGTAGCAGAGCCGGAGGCACAAAACAAGTCATTAGAAATTCAGCTCAAGGCAACCAATGAACGACAGGTCAATATTACCCCTCTCCAAGAGCATGCCCTCTTGACCAAGAGGAAAACATATCAGGTCCAACTAAAGCTCGCATAAGAGGTCTATAAGATTAAACATGCAGAAAACAGATTGCAAGAGATTTCTGCAATATCAACTGATTTCAGGACAAGGACACTAGAAGTTGCATAAATTATTAAGGGTCAACTGACTTGGGCAGAAACTAATGTAGCCTTTTCAGATCATCTGCCACAGAATACTACTGAGAACTTGAAGATAGAGTTTGAACTCATGGATTTCAGCAGCAAAGCTACTGCAAGATTGACTGTTTGGGTCAAGAAAAATTTGGAGAGATGTATGGATTTTTATAAGAGGATGCTCACAACACATGATAGATGTCAAAACTCTCCAGCAAAAAGAATCGAGGAGTTTCTTGACTGAGAGGGACATTTGAAATACCTCCAAGATAGATTGCAGGAGGACAAGCTTAGCATACAACAAGTTAAAGGCATCACTAAGAAAGTGGTAAAGAGTTTGGTTGCACAAGTCGCGGTTAGTAATTGTCTTCTGGAAGACAATAACTCCACCCTAAGCAGCAGAAATTAAGTCACAACCGACCATACATGAAGTGACTATATTGCTGGAGCCTACGAATTTCAAGACCATCGCTGCAGAGGCTACTGCATGGAAATAATTCATGGGGGATCAACTGGGCCCTCCTAAATGTTGCCTTGTTCACATGTTGCACTTTTGTAGGTTATTTTATGTTATTTCTATTTTCATACTGCGAGTCACTAGAAGATAAATTTTGTAAGTCGAAGAGTCAAGGAAGCTTAAAAGGCTGGGGTAACTCAAAATTCATTGGAAAAATTTATAAATAGGGGTAGAATAGAGATTAGGGGGGATTTTTTCTAGTGGATATATGCTGAAGCTATTTGTATGAGAACTACTTCTTTTATGAATAAAGAGAACCAAATTTTGTTGGAGGAAGGACCGCACAAGTTTCCAAATGGATTGCTAAATGATGAACTATTTCTGTTTTAGCCTGCTATACAAATGTGAGATCGTTCTAACTTGTTGAATTATTTCTGCAATTTTTGAATGATTTTACTTTCTGTTAAGAATCTTGTGCATGGAATGAGTAATGAATATGTTAACAGAACAAAGCTATATTTGTTTATATTTTCTGTTGTAGTTATGTGTGTAGAATTGGAACAACTACCTTTAGGATTCCACTAGCAGCATTACAGTATATTACTCGTATTGATTTTAATCTCTGCTCCCTGGGATAGGTAGGACAGTTTAGTTGTTTTTTGCTTTGGGTGATTGAGGAACAATTGATTCATGTAAGGCGAGAGGTAAGACCTTGCACAACTCACTTGTGTTTTCACTTGGGAGGTTCTTATTTTGGCAATCACCTGCATTTAGTATAGGCACTTGCATTTCATCCCTTAATATTTAAAATAAATAAATGGTGGACCGAGCCGCAACCGGTAAAACAGATTTAAAACATTCTTTTAACTCTACGGTATCCAGGCCGCTAACCGGATGGATTCCCCATACCAAACAATAAACTATCTACTTGGGAATGGTTATTGGGGAGAATCCCTACTATCGGTACTCGAGATTTTCCAGGCATAAACACACGACAATGCCAAAAATATCCATCTCTATGAAGAGGATGAAGATACTGAAACACACTGGTTTGTATGTGAAAATATTTGGAATTCCATGGATGTAACTAACGAGAAAAAACAAATGTCATAGTTTACTGGAACATTGAGAAAGAGAGCTCTCACCTGGTGTTGGGCCTCGGGACAGTAGGGAAGAATTCATGTGGAATTCTTCCTAAGTAAAAAGAAGGGGTATAAAATAGTAAGAGGAAGGAGCTACGACAGAGGAAGGAGCATCAAGGAAAAGGAAATGATGTTGCGACAGAAGAAGGAAAGAGAAGAAGAAGATGAAGAGAAGGCATGGGATGAGGAAGCTGCGCCATATGAGTAAGCCACGAAAAAAGGATAGAACGAGATACAAGATGACATGGCAGAATATCCGCAGAAGTGGGCATGTAGATAGTGTAACGGTCGAAAAGTGACAGTAAGGAATAACGTTGAGAAAGAGACAATCCTTAGCGATCATGGGTACGAGCTGGCTGGAGCTGGTGGAAGCCACACGCGTGAAGACATATTTGTAAGTTAGGCTGATAGTACCTTTTGTTATGTATTACCAGAATAGGAAAGACAACCTGTTGGCTGAAGATAGTAAGTCGACTGGGACAACGATTGAAGAAGAGTCTGTAATGAGTATGTTAGAGTCTGTATCGAGTGAGTATTGAGTCTATAATAAGCATGTATAGGATCAATATCAAGTATGTATTAAGGATCTAAAAGAAGGAACCCAAGTGGTAGTTGGGTTAGACAGATAGCTAGTCGGTTTTAGTTGATTAGCTGATACAATATTTTGAGTAACCCTTAGACTCTTGGAAAAGATGCTTGAGCTAGACTTGAGATAGGCAGTTTTTGGTTAATGACTATGGATCGCTAAGTGCATCGGAGTAGTGGTTCTGCAGCTGAGTGCGTAGACAAGTAGAGAAGGTTGAGTCAGTTCAGGATGTGCGTGGATCGCTAGTAGGAGTAGAATATAAAGAGAAAGAGAGAAGATCATAGAGCATGAGAGTGAGGAAAAGTATGTAAAGATAGAAGAGAATATCTTGAACAGAGTTTGCAACTTTATGTGCAGACAAAAGGTGCATGTATTTCCTCATGCCAGATGAAGAGCACCTTATGGTTTTTGCCCAGACGGGTTTCCACGTTATATATTGTGTATATGTGTGAATGTTGAGTAGCTTAGTATACGTGTAAGTGTTGTGTTGAATTACTGGATGATTATTGTGTTGCAACTAGATAAATGTATGACTGCTGCATTATATTAATGAGTCTACTTATGATGTATATTCACTGTTAGTCACTTAAGTTGCATAAAGAAGGGTTGGATCATAGATTGGTATTGAAATAATGTGCATACAAGTAATCCACCATCCCGGTCTTCATTGGAAACCTTGGCGTAGATCCGAGGTACTAAAATACCCTCCCGCACCAACTCCGGTAACATGGTTATGGCAATTACCCATAAAACTGAGATATCTCGGGTGAGATGACATTTATGTCGCAGGTGCTGTCGGCTGAGCTCTGATTTGTCGGGCTGATATCTTGGGCTTTGTTGTGCTGAGTAGAAGGGACTAAACCTGGGTCCAGTGGCAGAGAGAGGGAAGAAAGCCAACAAATGGTTCCATTGACGGGAACTTAAAGTGTGTGGTGAGGGATATGTTGTGGCATCGAATGAAACCAGAAATCTAAGACTGGGTGGACCTCAAAGAGCTAGAGTTTGAAAAAAAAGAAAGTGAAGGATCTTGGTGGAACCCAACAGAGTGGTTGGGATGGTACATTTATTCAGATATTTATGATATCTTCTTTTCTGAGTTTCCCATCGTGTTGCATGATTGGTTGTGTAAGTTAGCAACCCAACAAAGGAATTTCCAAGGAGGAGAACCGAAATAGTGGATTCCTTTCTTGATCGAGCGACTGAAAAGAGTAAACAACCCTATCAAGGGCTGCCGATGTTTGGGTAGACAGTATCCTGGAAGGATATATCACTGACTTTGTTGTTGACACAATAACCTTGTACAGTGAGGCAAAGCGATTTTTTTCTTCGAGGACCACGCAATAGATACCTGTCATCTTTAAAGACGTGGATACAAATGCTTTTATGTGAAAAAGTAATTCTGTGAATGATAGATTGAATGACAAAGGGTGGCTATGTCTCAACAAAATCCTAGAGTGAGATGATCCCAGGAGATAGTGGAACTGAACTAGAACTAGGCTTTTTAATAAGCGGAAGAAGATTCAGATTCGGTAAAAGAAGAAAAAATATGTTAGAATGAGGGAGTTGCATCACAAATCAAGAAGAATAAGGGTATGATTTTGCATCATAATTATACAAAGGATCTTGTGACGAAGAGGAGGAATATCAGCTGATCTCAGAAGGCGACGAGGAGTCAGAAGAGTCGACTGAAGCTCCAGAACAAGTTGTGCATACAACTTGCCTACACTACTAGAGGTAAGATTACGAGACATGTCTCCAAGTGATTATGTAAATACAAGTACTACTGACATTGTAAATAACAGACAAGGAAGTTCGACTAGTCCAAATTTTGTTTCGGTTGCACCACCAACAAATACAATGGCTGGAGCTGACATTAAGCTCCCAATATTCAATGGAAACGGGTCGAAAGACCCAGAGGAACATTGGTTTATTTGTGATACTATTTGGACTGTACGACAGGTCCGAGATGACAATATCAAGAAAGCACAAATGATCACAAAGTTACGAGGTCATGTGTTGGACTGGTATATGAAATTGTCGATAGTACCAGTAGGAGTTGTCCCAAAAACACTAAATGAGATTCGACTGGGGTTGATAGATGAATTCAAAAAGCTGAAGTTCGAATCACAATGCATCATAGAAATCAAAGATATTAAGCAACTACCGATAGAATCTATTTGGTAATTTGACCAAAATTTTAAGACATTAATGCCCAAAGTGAGTTTCCAAATGTCGGATGTGCAACACAAGGAATGGTTTATTGCCTCCTTACTACCACATATTCGAACCCCATTGGTGCAACAGAAACTTGTGTCGCATATAGAGGCTCTTGAAATCGCGATGAAGTTAGAAGCCTCACCAGTTGGAGACACTGGCTCGGGAATGATGCAAATTCAGTCGCAGCTAGCCAATCTTACAGTGCAGCTCCAGGACATTAAAAGAGGAAAGGAAGTTCAGGAGGAACTATGGTGTACAAGATATAGAACAGAGGGATTCCATAAATATAATTGCCTGACGCTCATGAACTATGTCACAGTAAGTGCGCAAAACCCACTAAACACCCAAGGAATGCCTTAGTGTAGAATATGCCAGACTACAGGTCAGAATTTCGAGGAATGTTTGTACTTACAGAAGATTGTAAGTGCACCCGTTAGTCTGTATTACAAATTTTTTAAGTCAGTAGATCATGATGAGAAAGACTGCAGATGCCTTCAGTTGTTGCAAGAAAAAACAATGGATACCTACTTAATGAAAAATGATGAGCAAATGCAAGTTGAACGATCATAGCCTTAGTATTAGCCTGCGGAGTATCAACAACAACAATATCCTCAACCGCAATACCAGTAGAATCAATATCCTCAACAACAACAATACCCTTCGCAAAGGGGGGGGGGGTGTGTGGGAATTTTACAGGTCGAGGACAATAACCATGAGGAGGATTTGGTCATGGAAGAGGCTAAATCATATGTTATAATTGTGGGTAGCCATGAAATTTTGCCCGAGATTGTTAAATTCCTGTGAAAAATTGTACACATTGTAAAGCATTTGATCACACTATCGAACAGTGTCCATATCTTATTGCAAAATGGCAGGCTAGAATTGTTGTTAACCCCTACCCAGTGCAGAATTCGAATCCAAACCCCAGTTCAAATATTCAGATGATTTCTATCGAACCAAGACAACCTAACATTGTTGTAGTCACAAGAGGAGGTGTTGCGATGGGTGTAGACCAAAATACGGATCAAGGACAAGCGCAGGTGAGACCTATGACACAGAAGAAAGCCCCACTAGATGTCCAACAAGAGAAAGAAGTATTCTTGAAGGTGTGCCAAGACTTTGATGACACCAATCAACCATCGACATTTGGACAAGTTAGAGCTATTCCCGAACGATTTGAACAACTAATCAGGAAGCCGCCAATGAAAAAGGTTAGTAAGCTTAAATGTTTTTTCAAAAGTTGTTTAGCACTAATCTATGATAAAGATGTTGTCACAGAACTGACAACACTCATAGAAGAAACCACAAAAGACATGCGACCTGAAAAAAGAGTTAATCATATCGGGAGAAAAGTGAAGACACGCTGAAAATTGCAAATGACTGCGAAGACAAGAGATTATGATATGGACCATATCATATTAGAGTTGGGCTTGGACGTGAATATATTGATAAGACAGACATGGGAGAGCATGAATAAGCCGCGACTGGACTGGTCTCCTATTCAGCTAAGGCTTGCAAACCAGTCGAAGGTTCTACCAATCGGTAGACTTACCCAAGTACATATGGAAATCGAAGGATTAATAAAATATGCTGACTTCAGAGTTATTGACATTGTCGATGACACAAACCCATATCCCACACTTCTAGGAATTGATTGGGCAATAGATGACCAAACTATTATAAACTTCAAGAAAAGGATATTGTCTTTCAAAGATTATGAAATAAGAGTGGTTGCTGCCATTGATCCGCTTGAACGACAATGGTATGTCGATCCTATGCATACCAAAGGGCAAGACAATTATTTGGACCAGCTGTAGAACATCATGTCTTTGAAGGAAGACTACATTAACCCAACAACTAATGGAAACCTGAGTTTGTGGAGTGTAGGTTCGTGCACGTTTGACCCAGGCGATGCTCTTGAAAATTGGCAGAACAAGCTGCATGAAGTCTCCACGTGTAGATATGTGAGAGTCACAAGAGATGTTCGAAGGGTAGGAGTCGAAGCAAGCGCACTGCCTACATATGAAGGATTTCCTAATCTTGTATCTTTTTTGGAAGAATTTGAAGAAAAAGTCACATAATCACAACGATTGTCCGCATAATCACATAATCACAAAAGCTACGGCCTCTAGATGGTGGGGTACACACAAACAATCTATCT
Organism: Pseudotsuga menziesii; assembly: GCA_001517045.1. Classification (NCBI taxonomy): domain Eukaryota; kingdom Viridiplantae; phylum Streptophyta; class Pinopsida; order Pinales; family Pinaceae; genus Pseudotsuga; species Pseudotsuga menziesii. Next base: position 149,163 of record LPNX010829438.1, on the reverse strand, counting down.
CTAAATGGCCACAATGTAGGAGACTAATGGAGATCAGATTTGGAGAAGAGATTAGTTATTATGATCAAAAGTACACATGATTGATATATCCTGCGAAACATATTGAGCACTATCGTGGGATTCGGAAAGAATATCCGTGACAACAATGGGTTCACCGATTGATCCACACTTTGGAAATGGTCTCGAGAAGTTGGTACACCTTAGAAGAGTTGCGACGAGGAACCATTGAATGGGAAAGTTTAGCTGTAAGATTTACCTAAACATTTGAATGTGAAAGTGAACACCCAACCGTTGATGCTGTGTTACAAGTCATTAAGGAGAAGATCTTTGAAGAAATATTGGTTGTAGGCACAAAATTTTATTAATGCAACATGACTACACATAACTGGAGCGATAATGACCCATATGCCATAATCTCCAGGTGTCAGAAGGAAAGTGCGAAGTGGAAAGAATTCATGCGTATGAAAATCCACGGTACCCTAACCAATATGACATTAAAAAAAAGGGGACTAACAACTATCTTTTTGGTACCATCCCAATTTATAACAATAACTACCATTTAAAGTGACAGGTCACTGGTGGCATAACGCAAAACACTTTGATCAAAGAGCCCAAGGTATGCCCATGCACCAGAAAGGATGAATTCCTTTCTGATTAATTGCTTGTGCGTGCGAAGAATGACTAGCATCAGTTAAGGTATTTATCAAGCTTCACCACCAGGACCCTGTTCCTTGCTTGCCGAAGAAGAACATTGTAACTGTTTCCACCCCTGAGCATTGAACTAGTGAAGTCATAGTATGGTCATCTTCATTTCCAACACAAGAATAGTTGAATCCAAGTCTGTATCACCTACCCCGATCATGGAGGATGCTACCGGTTACATCCCACTGCAAATGGGCCCCAATAATGTATAGGATAATATAGGAGCACAACCAAATACTAGTAAACCAGCTAGGAAGGACAAACCAAGTCCGTCAGGGACTAAGCAAGAAAAACACAGTAACACCCCCAGAGCCAACCCCACTAGTAGCAGAGGATTTTGAGAAAAGAAATTTATTGCCACCCTATGTCCCACCTAGACGCCAAAATGCACTAGAAGCTATCATCTCGAAGAACGAAAAGATCCCGCTGATAGTGCCACTAATACCCGAAGGAGTGAAGGTAGTAAAAGATATTCTGCCCAATGTGAAAAAGCTCTCTTACGTTAATCATGATACCAACCTGCAACCAGAGTTGGATCGCAAAAACTATATGGACATTGTGCAAGACACACTGGTGGCGCCTCAACGATATGTTGCAAAGGAATGGGCTAAGAAACTAGAGCAGTCTGGCATATTATCAGTGCTATATATGCTACATTTTGGGCGCAGTCCACAAATTAACACTTGTGTCAAGAAATTACTTCTATTTTTCCATGAAGGGGTTCTCTGGTTAGGAAAAACCATACTTGTGGATGTTCCTCTCATCACCACCATCACAGGATTGCCAACCGCTGGAATGGACCCAACACCACTACTCAAAAAGGATCAAAAGGCCGCCATAGCTAACCAGATGAAGAAGAAGTATGGCGTCCAAAGGAGTAAGAGGGGTTTTTTTAATCATACCATTGTGAAATCCACTGTTCGCTTTGCTGCCAAGGTATTGGCCTTGTAGCATCCCTGACCCTTCGACCGGCGAAGAGGAAGCTACCATGGCGTTAACCATCCGGGCTACCAGCCCCATGAACATGTGAATTCACAAAAATGCTGAAATAGATTGCATTGAAGTAGAACATGCATAGATGCAATTATTTATCATACACAGCGGAAGCAACATACATTCATACAAGCATTCATTCAACATGTTCATCATAATCAGTAACAGAAATATGATTGCAGAAGTAAAATGGACAAGGTTACTTATCTTATAATGAACTCGTTCTGCAACTAGCTACGTCGCTGCAATGTTCCACCCAACCATAGGCCAGCGTGCTCCTTAATCTCTCAGCAACGCTACCACCCCCGAGCTAGGCATGATTCTCCAAGGAATAAGGAACAAGTAGGCTTACACATAGCCAAGGATACACAAAACACAGCCAAGCCAACACAGTTGGGTTTATCAGGCCTTCAACAAGACAACCAAGCCAACATGGTCAGGTTTATCAGGCCATCAAGGAGCTGGGAAAGGCTAAATGCTAAGCTGGTGAGCCCATTATAGAGCCAGGAACACCTACACCAGAACTAGCCTGACTTCTAAGACACCCACACACACCCAACACAAGGAATCAGTCCCTTCTCTGCTACACAGTCCCTCAGGCCCTGCCTTCCCTTCCAGTGCTATTCAAGGGTTGTGGAGAAGAAAGCCAGCCTTCTAGCTCTATCTGTGTGGTTTCCAAACACACTAGGTTTATCAAGCAAACCGAGCCCCCATCCCTACTCCCAACACAGTCCAAATACCACCCATTGTACGCATGCAATTAATTGGAAATTACAGCTTAACAGGGGAAAATGACTCCAAAGAGTCTGCAGCAGCCCCATAGCGTAACAGCATACACAACCAACAAACGTGGGGAACACCATAGTCTGTCCTGGACAATAAAGTCCCCAGGAAAACTTACACAGACCACGCTGGGAAAGAAAATACAGTCGCCCGACCTATGCATGAAATGAACAGACTCCCGTCCCCAAAATGTAAAGAAGACCACAACAAACACAACATAGGGAGACCACAACACAACGAATCTTGAGGAGAACGACGACAACCATAACTCACGGGAAGAACAATGGTCCCAATCTCAACATTGAAATGACGGGAAAATTACATGGCCATACTAGTCTGTAAGGAGATCATATAGCCAAAAACGTGAATGGCCCTTCACAGGAAAATCGTGGATGAAAGAGCACGGCTCCCAGCTCACTGCGTGAGTCAAAACCAGGAAAGATCCTGTTCGTGAGAATGAACAAGACTTCCGCTCCTGCATGAGGATGAACAGACTAAGGGAAAAAAATGGCATAGTGGCATGAGTGGAATGAGAGGCATCGTCCTTCCTCTTCCCATCGTGAGGTTCGATCCACTGGTGGAGTGTGCGTGTGGGCAAGGACTGACAGTCCTGCCACACTCCACTCCCAGCCATAATTGCCCCAACTAACAACAACAGTTTTTTTAATGGTGGTGGTTGGATAAAACAAGGAAAGATGACACATGGCTTTTCCCATTGGTTCATGGTTTAACAATCCCCCCCCTTATCCTTGAGAAAATCATGCCCTTTTCATTATGGTTTTAGTGAGCATAGATGGTTGGGTTCATTTAATTAAAGATGTATATTTACATGATGACAAAACTTAATATGTATGCCGCCTGCTCCGATATACCATCGGTGACAATTTCAATCCGAAACATAGCATAACCAATCAATGGTGGGGCCTTGGACTTTAGCTCCGCACCATGATTATTTACAATATATACATCATATACAACTAATGCAACGGGGTCAAAACCGGGGTGTTACATTCCCCTCCCCCTTCAATAGCACTATCCTCAGTGCTTTACAAAATTTGAACAAAATGCTACACTGGTATCGCTTCGATGTTCCGCAGATTTGAACAAAAATGGATGTGCCGATCGCATGGCATCCTCCAGCTCCCACGTAGCCTCTTCAGGTCCATAGTGCTCCCATTGCACCTTTACCTGCCTTATGGCCCGGTTCCGGAGCATTGTGACCTTCTTGTCGAGGATGCGCATTGGCTCGATTTGAAACTCTCCCTCGGGTTCCACCTGAATCACATCCCAATTTATCACATGGTTAGGATCATGTACATATCTCTTAAGCAAAGAAACATGAAAAACATTATGAGCCCTAGTGCTAGCAGGCAATGCAAGTCTATATGCGACTGGCCCTATCCTTTCAAGCACTTCAAACGACCCACAATATCTTGGTGATAACTTGGCACAACTTCCAAGCTTCAAGGAACTCTTCTTTGCCCTTACTCTGAGGTAAACATGATCCCCAACACTGAACTCCCTGTTCACCCTATGCTTATCTGCATAGCTTTTCTGTCTGGCCTGTGCTACTTTCAGATTCTGCCTAATCTTTACAACCTCTTGCTCCATTTCCTTGAGAAGTTCTGGTCCAAGCACAACCCTGTTCACTGGATTATCCAAAGTCACTAGTGTTTTGCACCGTCTTCCATACAAAGCTTCATACGGACTCATCCCCAATGATGCTTACTGTCCATTTTTGTAAGAAAACTCTACCAAGTGTAAGTAATCTTCCCACTTGGTTGGTTTGTCCATCACATACATGCGAAACATATCTTCAAGCACCTGATTAACTCTCTCTATCTGACCATTTGTCTGGGGATGGTAGGCAGTGCTGAAGTTTAGCTTGTACCCAAATATGCAAACAACCCCTTCCAAAAGTTGGAAGTGAACTTGACATCTCTGTCAGAGACTATTGCCTTCGACAATCCATGCAATTTGAATATCTCCTTCATGAAGATCTTTGCAATGTCATCAGTCTTATGCATAGACTTCACCGATATAAAATGTGCTACCTTTGTCAAATTATCTACCACAACCATGATGGAATCATGTTGTCTCCAAGTCATCGACAATCCTGTAATAAAATCCATGGAAATAACTTCCCATTTCCATTCTAGAACTGGCAAGGGCTGCAACAAACCTGCAGGGTGTTGATGCTCAACCTTTACCTGTTGACATTTCATGTACCTTGAAATGTATTCAGCCATGTCCTTTTTCATTCCCGGCCAAAAGTACCGCTTTCTAGTTGTAGCAATAGTCTTCTGATATCCTGGGTGACCAGAATACGGAGCTTGATGGATTTCATCCATAACAACTCTCCTCAAATCTGCTACATCTGGAATATAAATTCTACCTTTATAAGTGAGAAGTCCATCTTCTTCCAATTTATATCCTTCATACCTCGTCTCAAGACTTTGCTGTTGCAATTTGTCTTTTACCTGCTCATACAATTCATCTCCAGCAGCATGACTAACAATCTGCTGCCTCAAATCTGATTGGCAAATGCTAAGAGATTGCACATGCATTTCTTGCACCTTCCTACTGAGTGCATCAGCTACCTTATTTTCCTTTCCCTTTATGTGCTTGATTTCAAAATCAAACTCACATAGAAATTCCAGCCATCTTGCTTGCCTAGCATTCAGAGTAGGCTGATCAAATAGATACTTCAGCCCACAGTGATATGTTCTGAGCTCAAATCTTCTACCCATCAAGTAATGTCTCCACATCTTGAGAGCATGTACTATGGCTGCAAGCTCTAGATCATGAGTGACATAGTTCTTCTCATGTTCCTTCAGCTTTCTCGACTCATTACATATCACGTGGTTATCTTGAATAAGGACTCCTCCAAACCCTTGTTTGCATGCATCGGTACACACCAGAAAATCTTTCTCTGGATTTGCAACTTTCAATACTGGTGCACTGGTGAGAAGATTCTTCAACTGCTAGAAGATTTCTTCACACCTCGATGTCCATTCGAACTTCATCCCCTTCTTTTGCAAAGAAGTGATGGCATGTGCAACTTTGGAGAATCCCTCAATGAATCTCCGGTAGTATCCTGCAAGTCCCATAAAAGATCTTACATCTATCACATTTCTTGGAGTAGGCCAATTCGTAATGGCTTCAATCTTTTCAGGGTCCACAGATATACCCTCCTCTGAGATAATGTGACCCAAATACTGAATTCTGTCTCTGTAAAAGTCACACTTGCTCAATTTTGCATACAATTGATGCTCCTTGAGCAATTGCAATGTCAATCTCAAATGCTCTCCATGCTCTTTCTCATTCTTAGAATAAACAAGAAAAGGAAAACAAGAACAAACTTGTCCAAATACCTGCTGAAGACACTATTCATAAGGCACATAAATGTAGCTGGTGCATTTGTGAGACCAAACAGTACCACTACAAACTCATAATGCCCATACCTTGTCCTGAAGGCTGTCTTATGAATGTCTTCATCCTTGATTCTCACTTGATGGTAACCAGACTTCAAGTCAATCTTGGAAAATACCCTTGCTCCTCTCATTTGATCAAAGAGGTCATCAATCCTAGGCAAAGAATATTTATTCTTCATAGTAACCTTGTTCAACTGTCTGTAATCGATACATAACCTGAGTGTACCATCTTTATTCTTTACAAACAGAACCGGTACTCCCCAAGGAGACACACTCGACCAGATATACTTTTTTTCCAACAACTCTTGTAGTTGCATCTTCAATTCTAGAATCTCCGGTGTACTCATCCTGCAGGGTGCCTTGGACATTGGTGCTGATCCTGGCACAAGTTCAATTGTGAAATCAATGTCCCGCTTTGGAGGAAGCCCTTGAATATCATCAGGAAACACGTCCTTGAATTCTTGTAACACCTGATAGTCCTCCAACCTAGGAGTTTCATCTCCTGATGTCTCTAAAATATGAGTTGCATACAACTGGAAACCCTTCCTACAAAACTTCTTTAACTGCATTGCTGAAACCTGCCGTACTGAAATCACCTTTGGAATACCTTTCACAACTACTAGGTTCCCTTCTTCATTCATGCATTCAAGCTTCACCCTGTGAGCTTCTAACCAATCCATTCCAATGAGAACATCATAGGAACCAAGTAATAGAACATTCAGATCTACACAAGTGACCAATCCATCCATGACCAATGGACATTTCTCTACCACCTCACTGACCTTTCTCTTAGTTCCAGTGGCTAGCTGGACTAACCAAGACTTCCTATGCTTTACCTTCTTAAAAGCACAAATCTCCACTACTCTAGGAGTAATGTAACTGTGCGTGGAACCAGGGTCAATCAAAATAGAAACAGGTTGCTCAAAAATATTACCTGTTACTTCAACCACAGTTGACTGGTGATCTACCTGGCGGTCCTCAAGTGCTGCATAAATCCTAGGGACTGCCCTTGCTACTTGAACCACTGTTTCTGCTTCTTGAATGTTATAAGCCGGTCTTGCACTCTCATTCTCGAGTGGACAATTCCTGCGCATATGGGGTCCTCCACATTTCCAACATTGAAGTGGTCCTTTATTCTGTTGTGGATCCCTAGGTTTTTCTCCTATCACTCCAACTAGTTTACTCGCAGCTTGGGACAACTGCTTCTGTTGATTCATGGAGTTAGAAGGTTTGAAACCTTTCTTTCTTTGGTCAAACTTCTCATTCTTCTTGTCCTTCCATGACTTATGGTAATCAGGTTTACCTTTGCTTTGCTCATAGCAATACTTAGCCTTCCTTATTGCTTCTTCAAGAGTTCTAGGTTCATAAAACTCAATTCTATCTTTGTAAGACTGAGGTAATACTTAGCCTTCCTTATTGCTTCTTCAAGAGTTCTAGGTTCATAAAACTCAATTCTATCTTTGTAAGACTGAGGTAATCTACTCAGAAAATGTTGGACCTTCACTTTTTCATCTTTTATGTACCAGACATACCTCAACAGCTCCAAAAACTTATTTGCATATTCTTCCATGGTCCGCTGTCCCAATCTTAGCTCATGGAACTCCTTAATCTTGTCATCATAATACCCGTCAGAGAGAAATTTCTGCTTGAAATACTTCTTGAACTGTTTCCACTTAAGTCTCCTTTCATTGATCCTCTTTACTTGTTTTAAGTGTTCCCACCAAATGGATTCCCTTCCATTCAGATTGAATATGGAAACTCTTGCCTTCATGTTTCCTGAATAGTCATGCACCTGAAAGTACTTCTTTATTCCAAGAAGCCAAGCTTCAGCCTCTTGTCCAGTCTTTACCTCACCATCAAATGTAGGAGGTTTAGCTTTCTTGAATTTATCCCAAGAGCGATCCCTATGGTGTCTCTTTCTTTTCCTTTTATGAGAAGAAGAACTTGAACCCCCGTTGAATTCTTCAAAATCAGATGATCCACTAGAAGTCCCTCTCCTTCTCCTAGTACTGCTCTTACTGCCTTCTGGTCTTGCTGTACCTCGTCCAAAGTTTATCTTTCTCTGCAAGTCTGTCAAACTCTGCAACATTGCAGCATTCAACTGATGCTGCTCTTCCTGGGCTTTGATAAAGCTTCTCATGGTGGTTGCAACATCTGACGGTGTCTCTTGGAATCTCCTTCCATTAGAGTCAATGTCATCATTTTTGTTACAGACATTTTCTCCCATGGCATCTTGCGCATGCTTGTAAGAATCCTGAGCATTATATCCGTCATGGGTTCTCATAACTGAACCACCACTTACTTACCAAACTGCACTACCTGGAATACTGCCTTGAAGGTGACTATGATTCCGCAAACGTGTTAGTAACACAATTGTTAGATGCATAACATTGATATAAATCAGAATTATTTACCTTCTCCTGGAAAAATTATAAATTACAAGTTTTCCCAAAACATAGAATTTTCTTCCTCAAAGAATGACTGTCCAAGGGGGACGACGGGGGTCAAGGGAAGCGCCCTCATTTTTTTTTTGGGCGCAATCTGGCACAAAATATCGCTGCCACTTTCTCCTTTTCATCCTTGAAATTCCACTGAAAAACCACTGAAAATCCCACAGAAAAATAGTCGAATTTGCTAAGAAATCCCACTGGAAAACTCAAAATTTCCTTGTACAGCATCGGGTCTCATCCCAACTATCAATCCGATGTTTCGGCGGTCAAAACAACTAGCTTCCTCCGCTGTTCATCAGCGATCGGATCCACTAACCTTCGGAAGGATAGTTCATTAGACAACCACAACAGTGGACGTTCAATCCACTAACTTAATCCGATGTAGCTCATCGGCAACTGAATTAACTAGGTGTCGATAATGTGTTTAACTAACCATCACCGATGCCCGACGATTCCAGGACTTAGAGAAAATTTTGAAATTTTCCCTTTAGGCTTCCCTTATTGCCGCTTGATCGGCTTGATTCTCTTCTTTTTGTCAGCGAAATAGTTCCATCAGCAGCCACAACGACGGCCCATCATCTTCGATCTTCTTCCGATTGGTGGCCCAATCTGCTGAGGCATAACCTGATCGATATCAGCGGTCTCTTCTCATCGAAAGACTAGTGCTCTAGGCTTCCGAAACAATGGCACATGAAACACTATCTTCTTTCGAAAGTCAACGATTTCGGGTCTTAGAAAAAAATTTAAACTTTCTTTACAACGTCGACGGTCGGAGGCCTTACCCGTCAGACGCATAGTTGTCTATCCATCTGCAACGGCAAGCGCTCGATCAACTTTTTCCGTCGACGGACGTCGAACACTTAGAAAATTTTCCACAATTTTCCTTCCAACTGTCCTTCGTTGGGTGTGCTTCCGCCTAGCTCTTCGCTACATCGGAAGTCCTTCCCGCAAAGTGTTCCGATGAACCGACAGTTCAAACACTTAGACAAATTTGTGGAAGTTTTCTATCATCAACTTCTGATCTCTGCTAGGCAGAAATAAATCCTGCTTCTGTCACTGCATCTTCATGGTCCATTCAGGCCCATGCTGCAACATGAGCTTTGATACCGCACTATAGCGTCCCCGACCCTTCGACCGGTGAAGAGGAAGCTACCATGGCGTTAACCATCCGGGCTACCAGCCCCATGAACATGTGAATTCATAAAAATGATGAAATAGAATGCATTGAAGTAGAACATGCACAGATGCAATTATTTATCATACACAACGGAAGTAACATACATTCATACAAGCATTCATTCAACATGTTCATCATAATCATTAACATAAATATGATTGTAGAAGTAAAATGGACAAGGTTACTTATCTTATAATGAACTCGTTCCGCAACCAGCTACGTCACTGCAACGTTCCACCCAACCATAGGCCAACGTGCTCCTTAATCTCTCAACAACGCTACCACCCCCAAGCTGGGCATGATTCTCCAAGGAATAAGGAACAAGCAGGCTTACACATAGCCAAGGATACACAAAACACAGCCAAGCCAACACAGTTGGGTTTATCAGGCCATCAACAAGACAGCCAAGCCAACATGGTCAGGTTTATCAGGCCATCAAGGAGCCGAGAAAGGCTAAATGCTAAGCTGGTGAGCCCATTATAGAGCCAGGAACACCTACACCAGAACTAGCCTGACTTCTAAGACACCCACACACACCCAACACAAGGAATCAGTCCCTTCTCTGCTACACAGTCCCTCAGGCCTTGGCTTCCCTTCCAGTGCTATTCAGGGGTTGTGGAGAAGAAAGCCAACCCTCTAGCTCTGTCTGTGTGGTTTCCAAACACACCAGGTTTATCAAGAAAAATGAGCCCCCATCCCTACTCCCAACACAATCCAAAGACCACCCATTGCACGCATGCAATTAATCAACAATTACAACTTAATAGGGGAAAACGACTCCAAGCAGTCTGCAGCAGCCCCAGAGCATAACAACATACACAACCAACAAACGTGGGAAACAGAACAGTCCGTCCTGGACAATGAAGTCCCCGGGAAAACTTACACATACCACGTTGGGGAAGAAAATACAGTCTCCCGACCTGTGTGTGAAATGAACAGACTCCCGTCCCCAAAATGTAAAGAAGACCACAACAAACACAACATAAGGGATACCACAACACAACGAATCTTGAGGAGAACGACGACAACCATAACTCACGGGAAGAACAATGGTCCCAATCTCAACATTGAAATGATGGGAAAATTACACGGCCATACCAGTCTGTATGGAGATCATACAGACGAAAACGTGAATGGCCCTTCACAGGAAAATCATGGATGAAAGAGCACGGCTCCTAGCTCGCTGCGTGAGTCGAAACCAGGAAAGATCCTGTTCGTGAGAATGAACAAGACTTCCGCTCCTGCGTGAGGATGAACAGACTAAGGGAAAAAAATGGCATATTGGCATGAGTGGAATGAGAGGCATCGTCCTTCCTCTTCCCATCGCGAGATTCGATCTGCTGGTGGAGTGTGCATGTGGGCAAGGACTGACAGTCCTGCTACACTCCAGTCCTAGCCATAACTGCCCCAACTAACATCAGCAGTTTTTTTAATGGTGGTGGTTGGATAAAATAAGGAAAGATGACACATGGCTTTTCCCATTGGTTCATGGTTTAACAATTTCCCCCCCTTCTCCTTGAGAAAATCATGCCCTTTTCATTATGGTTACAGTGAGCATAGCTGGTTGGGTTCATTTAATTAAAGATGTATATTTACATGATGACAAAACTTAATATGTATGCTTCCTGCCCCGATATACCATCGGCGACAATTTCAATCCGAAACATAGCATAACCAATCAATGGTGGGGCCTTGGCCTTTAGCTCCGCACCATGATTATTTACAATATATACATCATATACAACTAATGCAATGGGGTCAAAACCGGGGTGATACAGGCCTCCAAGTTACTCCACAAAATGCACCTAGACCAGATTACTACAAGAGCAATTGCGTTGGCGGAACTCTGCGCGGTAGGAACTCAGAGCAATTGGTGCCAATTCTTGTTAAATGAGTTTATACAAGATGCCAATGTTGCCTAGGAAAGGGGTTTGGAATTTCGCTACTCATGGTTATTACTTTTAATTTCATTTGTAGCATGGTATGACCCACAAGACTACCAAGGCCTCGACCTGCTAGTGACTTGTCTAGGAGCGAAATATCAAAACCTGTGGTATGTGAAGGACCTAAAGGACCAATAGAAGCAGAGCAATATTGAATTCTTTATGCATGGGGAGGCTATACGAGACCAGGTAAAGAACATGTCCAGGTTAGATGATGCCACTATTCAGGAGTTTCATTCCATTGTTAAATTTGAGGTTGGCCCACACCATATCTACATACCGCCACACCAACAGCTGCAATGTCAAAAACTATGAGCCAAGTTTATCATGACAAAGGAAGAGATCCAAGAAATTATTAATCAATGGTTGGAGGACTGGTGTGTTCCAGTATCTGAAGAACAAATCCAACAACATGACAACCAAGCACAAGCAGATAACTCATATGAGGAAAACGAAGAAGACAACCCCCTGGATGAGATAGAATCTGAAGGAAGTCACACCCCCTCACTACCAACAGACCTAGAATCCGAAAATGAGGGGGGGGGGACCTCAGGAAGAACCTGCACAACCAAGTAGGAAGAAGAAGAAGATGAAGGTCAGTTGAACTGCAAACACTATAAGCTTGGACAGTGATTATGTCCAACTAATGACTAAGGTAATAACCGAAGCAGTGTAGACTAGTTTCAAGTCCATCGAAGAACGACAAGAAGAACTCTCAGGTATAGTCACTAATATCCTTAAAGTTCTGTGTAAAGCAATGGAAGAAGTTAAAATGATTGTTGATTGTCCAAGTGCAACAATTGAGTCGCATGCCCCATCATAAACATCGAGAATGGAGCAAGTTGGGCCCTCTGTTCTAGTCTCACCAATAACGTACAAGTATCTAAAACCGTTGTTAAGTTTGGTACCCCGGAAGCAAATCTTGCTTCTCAGAATACTGACCAGCTTATTCTAGAATTTTCATCTATGCACATGAACGAAGTATACGTGGTCCAAAGTGCTGTCAATGTAGAGATAAAATTGTACGAGCGTAACCTGCCAACAAAGGGAAAGACTGCACACCAAGACATCAGGAAAATGAAACTTGAAATTCAAGAAGCTAAACAAAAGAAGCTAGAGTTGGATGGAAACTATTAGAGAATCAGTGAAGCAGTCACCCTTTCCTGCAGGAACTTTGAAGAAGAAGGAATAATAGGAGAAATGGCCTCGGCTGCCAAAGTAGCATAGTTAGCTAAAATAACAGCTAACCTTAAGAAGAAAGTAATTTAGTTAGAAGAGAAAATGAGACCTAGCACACCCCCAAAAGTGCTGGCACGTAGAAGAGACACAACCATTCAGGCTACGAAAGGAATAGAAGATGTCGAGCAAACATGTGTTAAGGTTACGGACCAAGTCTCCCAGACTTGGGAAGCTCTAATGGACAACGAGAAATCAGAAAGGATTGCAAGAAAGCTCTCTGTGTTCGAATCAAATATAACACAGATAAGAAATGAGATAAAATAACTGCCCTTGGAGCATAAAAAGGTTAAGGCAGCCAAGACGCGGAGATTACAACAACAAATGATTGTGTTGCGCACCCAACAACAGCAATGCGAAGAAAAGGTAGAAGAATTGCAAGCAGAAGCTGAAATAGTTATGGGTTTAATTCAACATGTACACTAGAAGGTGCGTGAGGTAACAACATCTATAGAAAGAGTCATGCCAGAACAGGTCAGTTCCGACCTGGTGGAGCACATGCAGAAAATTGAAGAATAAGTGCGCACATAAAAAGAGAAGTTGCTGAAAATTATGGAGGATTTTTAGACCAAAATCAACGCAAGTCAGACCATGGAGGAATAGTTTGCGTGGCTCGAGACGAGCCACAAGTGAGTGTTGGGGACCTGTTGGGATTCAGGACAGTAGGGAAAAATTCATGTGGAATTATGCCTAAGTAAGAAGAAGGGGTATAAAATAGTAAGAGGAGGGAGCATTAAGGAAAAGGGAAGGATGCTGCGACATAAGAAGGAAAGAGAAGAAGAAGACAAAGAGAAGGTACGAGACGAGGAAGCTGTGCCGGATGAGTAAGCCACGGAGAAGGATAGAATGGGATACGAGATGACATGGCATAATATCTATAGAAGCAAGCATGTAGATAGTGTAAAGATCGAAAAGTGACAGTAAGGCATAACGCCGAGAAAGCGACAGTCCCGAGCGATCGTGGGTATGAGCTCGGCTGGAGCCGGTGGAAGCCACACACGCGAAGGCATCTTTGTAAGTTAGGTTGATAATGCCTTTTGTTATGTATTACTAGAATAGGAAAGACAACCTGTTGGCTGAAGATAGTAAGTCAGCTGGGATAGCGATTGAAGAAGAGTCTGTAATGAGTTTGTATCGAGTTAGTATTGAGTGTTTAACAAGCATGTATAGGATCTGTATCGAGTCTGTAATAAGGCTATTAAAGAAGGAACCCAAGATGTAGTTGGGTTAGAGAGATAGCTAGTCGGTTTTAGTTGATTAGTTGATATAGTATTTAAAGTAACCTCTAGACTCTTGGAAAAGACGCTTGAGCTAGACTTGAGATAGACAGTTTTTGGTTAATGACTCTGGATCGCTGAGTGCATCAGAGTAGTGGTTATGTAGCTGAGTGTGGAGACAAGTAGAGAAGGTTGAGTCAGTCTAGGTTGTGTGCGTATCACTAGTAGGAGTAGAGTAGAAAGAGAAAGAGAGAAGACCAGAGAGCATGAGAGGGAGGAAAAGTATGTAAAGATATAATAGAAGATCTTGAACAAAGTCTGTAGCTTTATGTGCAGACAAAAGGTGCATTTATTTCCTCATACCAGATGAAGAGAACCTTGTGGTTTTTGACTGGACGGGTTTCCACGTTATATGCTGTGTATATGTGTGAATGTTGATTAGCTTAGTATATGCGTAAGTGCCGTGTTAAATGATTGGTTGATTATTGTGTTGCAACTGGATAAATGTATGACTGCTGCATTATATTAATGAGTCTGCTTATGTGTCTATTCACTGTTAGTCACCTAAGTCGTATAAAGAAGGGTTTGATCTTAGTTTGGAATTGAAATACTATGCATACAAGTAACCCACCGTCCTGGTCTTTGTTGGAAACCTTGGTGCAGAGCTAAGGTGCTAAAAAACCCTCCCGCACCAACTACGAAAACGTGGTTATGGAAGTTGCGCATAAAACTGAGATATCTCGGGTGAGACGACATCTGTGTCGCAGGTGTTGCCGGCAGAGCTCCGCTCCGTCGAGTCAATATCTTGGGCTTTGTTGTGTTGAGCAGAAGGGACTGAACCTGGGTCCATGGAAAGAGAGAGGGAAGAAAACTAACACCTGGTTTATGAACTATACATAAAATCACAGCAAAAGCAAAAGTGAAATCAAATGGACATTCTTATTATTTTTCAAGACCCAATATATCAAACATTTGGATGCACAAAGAATGAAAAAGCTAAAACAAATTCTAGGGGAATCCATGAGAGATTATGATAAAAATTTCAAAGATTTACTTAGTCAAATCCCTTCAGATTATGAAAGAAATATCATAGTACAATGGTTCATTGTTGGATTGCTACAAGGAAGTAAAGCACCTCCGCAAATGTATGAGATAAATTCATATGAAGAAGACCTTAGGAAGGTTCAATAAATTGAATTAGATGACAACGATGCAACCATAATGATGGATAGACTACTAGAGGAAAAGTTATAATAATGAAAAAGTCTATCTGTGAACTTGCACTAAAGTGGTTTGACTGGTTGTGTGCATTATAGATAAATGATGAAAACACCAAAGATGAATGCAAATATCTAGAACCAATTGAAGGTCAGTAGGATGTTAGGGTAGTACATATTGAATGCTTTGTGAAATATGTGAAAGTGTGCCGAGACACTGTCCACAAGATTGTCCATGCAATTAAAAAAATGCTAAATATAAATGGCGTGCCATCTCTGAGGAAGCTATGGACATTACGACATAGTGTTAATTGAATAAAACAAATTAAATTATCAAACAATATACCATACACAATTGACAAATCAAAACCAACAAAATGGCAAGTACCAAGGTAGAGGAAAGGTGGATATGGTGGTTATGGTCTCACATTTAGTGCAATATTTTAAATAAGGCCACATAAGTCCAGATTGTCCACTGAAAGACAGGGAACACTTAAAATATTGCACTAAATGTGGAATGGGAGACCATTCCCAAGAATATTGTCCCATCATGCTTGAGAAAATAATGAAAGAAATAATGTGAACCTTTTGCAAATCATTCCAAAGCGCAAAGCCCTCAGTCGCAGAAACTTACATGTGGCAACCAGACTAGGAGCTAAGAATAAAGAGCATACAAATCTCCATAAAACCCTTACATATGTTAGCAAAAAGGGAAAGTAACAATACCCCAATGCTAAGAAGGAAATATAAATCATTGAATACTCATTGGGACTATTTGAATAATTATTCAAAGAAGATGACTTGCAAATGCATAAACAGGGGAAATGACGACTATATGAAACCGTTGCATTAGATGAATTCTTGTACCTTTGGAGTGAAGAAGAATATGTCCCTCAATTATTGGAATGAATGGATATTTAAATATTTATAAGGAAGTCATTAAAAACATTGTGTGTGTGTGTGTGTGATATAAATCATGAAGATAAATGCATCGACAACTACAACCCATAGGTCAATTAAAAATCCAGGGATACTTTATTCTAGAAGTCATAGTTGCCTTTGACTATCAAGTAAATATTCTTCCAAAGGACAAATCAATAAAAATGGAATACTTAACCTAGTTAGGTCAATAAACTTCTTGAAATTAACAAATTAGAGGTTTGTTGAAGCCATTGGGGAACTGAGAATTACAAAAACAAGTATCATGGGCATAACAACAAAAGGAAAATTTGAGGTAATTGACCTAGTTAAAGGAGTAACAACATATCCTAGGTTATTCAGTTCACTTTGGTGTTGGAAAATGAAAGCAACTATATCCCTTGAAAAAGATAGAATAAAACTAAAAAGAGAGGGAAGAAGAATAATTATTCCTCTCAACCCAAAAGAAGGAAAGCCTTGGTTGGATCCATGTGATGAAGAAGGGGATATTTAAAATTGGTATTAAGTAATCCAAGGAAACAAAGATAATCTCAAAGCAAATTGTTTTGAGAAAAGCGGCCCAAGTGTGGGAAATTCTTCCTTCCCTCACAGGTTGTAGGCAAGGCAACAAGTTAAGTGGGTGGTTAGTAAGTCCGATAAACAATGTTGAAGCTATTAAAGAAACAACAACACACATAATGATTACTTGAAAGATAAAGCTTACATAAATGAAAAAAAACACAACAATGAGATGAGGTTCAATCAAAATTCTATGCCCAATGTAAAAGTTTGAATACAATGGTGTACCCTATGTAAATGTTGCATGCAAATGTTATCCAACACTCCCTTTGGGAGGGTCCTTTGATCACTCTCAAATTTCTTGCTAATTAACTTAGAATGATGAAGGGGAAATACTTGTTTCTTGGGGAATAAGATAAGTGAGATTTAAATGCCATTGTATGGTGAGAATGAGGATGAAAGATGATTCTCTCAAACTAATTCTTGTAGCAAAAATTTTCTCTTAATTTCCCCTTATTAAATATGTGCTCTTGGATTCTTTTTATAGGCCGAATGGTGGTCCAAAAGCTAGTTCTTAATGTGCATTCTCTCTCTCATGAAGTGGCTTCAAAGTAAAACTATGGGGCTATTGAATGCCCAAGCATGTGAAGAAGGCCAATTTGAATCCCTTGGAGCCGAAATGTGGTTGCAAAGCCTTGAATCCATCATGATGCATGTTGGTACATATGTCTAGGTTTTGAGGGATTTTCTAGGTGATATCGTGCAGGCTTGTAAAATATCGCACAAGTTTCCTTTTACAAACCCGCGCTGTTGTAACAAAGTGTGATTTTTTGTTCCTTGCTTTGTTTCAAAAGTTGATTTTGATTATGAAGAAGTCTTATGAGCTGCATGTCATATGTCGATGATGTATTCTTGTAATAGTTGTTGAAAATTCACATGTGTGTGAAATTTAGGTGAGAACAGATGCCCCCTAACATGTGAGGTTAGGAGGAACCCGTATATATGAAATACATCATCGTTTATTCCCCCATGTTGATATATTTTATTGTAATAACAAGCAAACAATTGTTTAGAAGGATTAGACAATTGTGTATATTTTGTTATGGTTTAATAAAAAATCACAAATGGTTGTAGGAAGGATAAGATAAAAAGATATGGGGGGATATGAATCCACAAGTGGTGAGGGTGAGAGAAGGATTGGGAAGGATAGACCTTAGTTTGTTTATGTCCTTTTTGTCACATAAACCTTGGGAAGCTATTTAACCTAAGTTCTATTAAAACTTTGTTATGTAAGGGATTAAGCATGTTTAATTAATCCAAGTGGATATTAAGAGAGAGAGACCTCATGGGTGGACACTTGTCCAATTTCCAACATGCATAAAAAATGAAGGGAACTTAGTGTTGTTGGGGGGATTGTTGTTGACCATAATGTTCATTGTTATATGGAGAGTAAATGATCGGGTAATCAACCATTATTCTGTGTATTATTTTGCTGCAACATGAAGGTCACAGGTTGACCAGTTGTATGAATTTATTTTGAAATTGTTCAGTTAGGTTGAGGAATGCATTGTTGGGTGTTACATGTTGTCTCAACATAGTAATTGCAAAGAAAGAATATTAATTGTACCATTGTACTAAAGGGGGGATCCCTATTTTGTTGTGAAAATACCCTGGAATCCCTTATACATGTTAATAAGCCTCGATAATGATGTAATGGGACAATGAGCCCTTTAGGAAGACCTAACCTACATGTTGCATTACCTAGAGTCCCAGTATAGAGACACCTTGGGAGGTAGGTGTTGGAGCACTAAAAGGGAACTAGAGGTCACTTGATGGATTTTTAACTCAGAGAAAGGCGTTGTTCCTTGTGTTGTTCAGGTTGTTGGGGGATGAGTACCGAGGACTGGGACAAATGTGGATGGGGTTTTTGCACCAAAACGGTTATGTGATGGGTTGGGAAAAGTGGGTCACCTGAGTAGCTTGTAAGTGGTTGAGTTGTGTGGAGAGTTGCAGAGCAGATCACCCTTGTAGATTGATAACCCCAACTCAAGGGTGGCCTCTCCTATAGAGATGAAGTACAAATAGAACATACGGATGGGAGGAATGTCCAACTCATGCAACTAGTTCAAGACATCTATTAAGATAAGTGTTTATCTTACTATGATTGCTTTGTTTTTTATTATTAATGTCATTGTTGTTTTGATTATGGAATGTGTTTGATTAATGTCTCTAAGTATGCATGTGTGCATGGGTTGCATGCCATCTGTGTGGTTGCATTCATGGATATATTCCATGGTTAATTAGATGATAAATTGGTGATTCTTGGGTGACCATGATTGTAATGTAATTCCATTGTGTATTTATCAATGTTGTTTGATTATATTAGCTAGTTCATCCATGCATGGATTTGTCTATTTATTCAAGTTAAATCTTGTTGATGTATTTGAATCCCTATGTGGATTTCTATAATTGCAATTGGGTTTTAAGAATAAAGTGAAATGTGACAGATATCCAGTTATTAGAGATAATTTTTTTATTAATGGTGTTGATGGAGTTAATGGTCATCTCAAAGTGTTATTGGCGTGACCGGGCACATGACAGAGTGGTATCAAAACCCAAGTTCCCAACAATGGGTTGCATGGATTTAATAATTCAAGCCACTAACATGGTCACACAATCGGGTTCATAGAAAAAAATTGTCAATTCGTCAATGGGCAATAAATATGCAATCAGAGGAAACACATTGGGTGTAAAGACCTACAAGATGACCACATGTCTAATTTTGGAAACTGAGATTTTTTTTGAAAACAAATTGAAGATTTGGTGTGGGTCAAATAATTGCCACGTGGACAGAGGAGTGATGTGGATAAACCATGTGAGCAAAGGAATTACATGGCATATTAGAAATGATTTGTTAAAGTCACCAAGTGACGAGACCAAGACCTTCTAACAAGGATAAAATAATGAAATGATCCTGGAAGTTATATAAGGGTCGTATTATTGGAGCAATAAGTTTGCACAACTAATGCATCAAGACCATGGGAATGGTATGATGTATTTCATTAGACAAGGATTATTAGACACAAACCATCGAATTCCACAGTAGGGATAAAAATAGATCAGATGAGATCTAGTCGATGGCATTAGCCCAATATATAGGAGTTTGATATCGGACATCGGTCATCATACTAGGTTGATTAGAGTTTCAGAAGAGCAGTATAAAAAGTAAAGTTTAGTTGGAGGTTTCCAATGTGATTGGACATCAACCATTGAACTAGGTCAGTTGGTGTCTCAAAAGAGAAATAAAAAAAAATAAAGTCCAACCAATTTTTTTTGATGTGATCGGACATCACCCATTGAAGTGGGCCAATCAGAGTTTCAAAAGAGAAGTATAAAAAGTAAAGTTTGATTAGAAGTTTTTTATGCAATCATACATTGACCATCAGGATGGATTGATTGGCTTTTCAAAAGAGAAATATAAAAAATAAAGTCTTATTGGAAATTTTTGATGTAATTGGACATCAACCATTAGGTAGAGACGATTGATACGATTGAAAACTAGAAACATGAAACTAGCTTGATGAGATGAGCCTAATGCAATGGAAGGAGGTCGATATGAATTATCAAATATAGGTCATCAGAGGGATCAATAGTATGCAATATGTTATTAGTAAGACAAGGATTTTATGATGCAAGGGTTTGAAAAAAAATGTTACCGATTAGACATAGCTCATCGAGGAGGGCCAAAAGTTGCAATATGAAACCAACCAATGAGGCCAATCTGACACAATGGATTCCTCCCAATAGAAAGGGGCCAATGATATTGGTCAAACATGGATCATCAGGCAGACCATAAAGTAGCAATATGAAATATTCTCGATGGGGAAAACCCAATGCTATTGGT
This sequence comes from Pseudotsuga menziesii, assembly GCA_001517045.1. Lineage (NCBI taxonomy): Eukaryota > Viridiplantae > Streptophyta > Pinopsida > Pinales > Pinaceae > Pseudotsuga > Pseudotsuga menziesii. Next base: position 128,670 of record LPNX010829438.1, on the reverse strand, counting down.
TGGGAAAAGGCCATCAAGGCACACAACTTTTGGAAATGTAAAACAAGTTTGATGGGGGAAATACCAAAGTGATGGGGTGAGCTCAATGTGATGTAAAATAAACCCGATATGGAAAGACTGATGCAATAAAGGAAACTAAAATAACAATGTTCAATTTAAAAAAAAAAAGATGAACTTTAAAATGATGTAACTTTGAGCACTGAGGTCAAAATGAAGCATGAAGATAATCGTTGGAAAGATGATTAATAAGAGAATATAGGAGTACAATTGGATAAGACAAGGAGATTACATATTTTTTCATAAATTGATTAGGAAGGGACCTATGATTCTTATTTGACAAAATTTGTCAAATAGATGAATTTTCCAGAATTAAGAAAATGTGAGATCTTCATTTAAATTTTGGAACTTAAATGTGACTAATAGCCTTTAATGATATGAACACATTGCATATACAAGAATTTGTAGTAGGTATAGTTACAGGTCAAAAATCCAGAACATCCATGAGTATAATTGAGTAAGAAGAGCTTTCTTAGAGTCATGAGGAGGAAGCTAGGGACCAAAATATTAGTATGCGAAATGAATTAACATAATCAAATGATCAGAGAGGAAATGTTGAACTTATGGGATTCATGGAGACAATGAGAAGTTTGAGTATGGAGGTGTATATTTGTAGGGTAGAGTGTGAAATAATTTTGAGGGCCCATAAGCAACAAAATCAATTGAGCAGTTAGCTTATGCAGATCCCGAATATGATACAAAAGAAAATCCAAAGTGGATCAACCTCATCACAAGAAAATGAAGGAAAAGAAGGCTCAAAGAGAACGTCCCATGAAATATTTGGGCATTCCAAAAGTGATACCAAAATTTATAGGCAATAATGATCCCCACACATGGCAAGTAGAAGAGAATACACCCCTAAAGAAACAAGCAACAACCCAAAGATGTCTATAGTCAAACTTCATAAGAGGAAACACGTGGACGATGAGATGCAAGGGGAGTTGAGGAAGATCAAGACTCCCACATTTGATGGTAAAATGAAGAAATGATAAGAGGTTGAAGCATGTTTGTTGGACATGATAAGATACCTCTAGTTACATAATTATTCATCCAACATGGATATTGGGATTGTCATATAATTTGTAGAGGAAAACTTCCATTTGGTGGGACCAACTGGTATAGGTAAAGCATATTAATGAAAAAAAAGTATCATGGAGGACGTTCAATAAGTACTTCCATTGAAAGTACTTATTTGAGCATTATTATTACAAAAATATAGAGGAGATCTTTAAACTCATGCGGAGAAGTATGAGCATGGAGGAATATGAGAAGAAGTTATTATAACTATCAGATATGTGGTGCTAATAAAGGAAAATAAGGTAAAAATACAAAGGTTCTAAAGTGGGTTACCTTACTCCTACATAGTAAAATCCAATATGATGAACGTAGGACTCTAGAGGAAGCTATCAGGAAGGCTAAGCACTTGTATGATCATGACAGGGGAAGAACATATTTGTAGAGATCGTAGATAGATAAGAAGAAGGTGCATTGGGGTTAGAGGGAGAAAGGATTTAAGCCACCTTTATTTAGGAATCAACAGTCATATTAACAATGAAATCTAGCTCAGGATGCACCCAAGAGGACAAAGTTCCAAGGATAAGGAACAACACAACAAATTAAATGCTAGGTATGTGTAGGAGACCATTTGTTTTGGAGCACCCTCAAAGGAAATACAAGACGAGGGAGATAATTGGGGCATCATATTCTTCTAGTTGAAGAGTTACATCTTCTTTTGCATCTTGTTGAGCCTCTAATTCATAAATTTTGTCTTCCAACACTTGGTTTTGTGTTGAAGGAGAATATTTCTCTCTCCTTAGAAAATATGCCTCAAATTTGACCAGTTTTTGTTGTTCATCTAACATTTGTTGTTTAACTAGGATAACCTGGGCCATATTTGAGATCTCTAAGTATTTTTTCATGTCGTCCTTCTCTTTAAGCATGATATTGGCATCTCATCATTCTTATTTCCCATTTCCTACTAATAGTAGGATGGCATGTAGTATATACTTGTCATACTCTACTGATTTGACCCTAGAATTCAAAAAATGATTCTTGAGGTCATTGGCTTCCAATTGCTTCATGTAATTACCATTGAAGGAAGCTTCCTTGAGGTATTTATGGTAGGCAATGCTACTAGACCCTTGGGTCATAGATACATCATCCTCAGGTGGAATTCCTACCACATCAAATGTATATTAGGCTTCATTTCCTTGTAAGTATCAAGAGCCAAGGGTTCCAAAGTGGCCAAAACAAAATACCCAGTGGTTGGTTCATAACTAAGAAATAATCTGTCTTGTGCTCAACCATTCACTATTTTAGTGGCTATGATATATTTATTTGTCTCTATCCTCCTTCTCTATTGTTCCTTGAGTATTTCCAGGGGGTCACATGTATCCATAGGTTGAATTACATTTTCCCATGAAAGTCGGTGCCCTGGTTCTTGTGATGAGATGGAAGTAGATGTGTTGGTGACACCATAAAAAACTGCAACACAATAAAGGTTTGATACTTTGAAAGGAGAGGGAAAATATATTTATTGAGCAACAAAATCCTCTTCTTGTTGAGTATTTCTAGGTTCAAGGATATCTTGATCTATTCCTTTAGACCTAAGTGGGGTCTATTCCCTTATTTCTTCCACTGAACCTTGGATAGGGGGGTCTGTCTTAGCCCTTTTATGATCAAGTCCTCCTAAAAATGTTCTTACTCTCCCTTCCTCTTCTCTATCCTTATTGTTTCCCTCATGATGTCACTAGGGTTCATGGTAGTTACTACAATACCTGGTACATCCAACACTTCCAGCTGATTGGAGGCAATCCCCTCCTCTAGTTCATAAGAAAATTTCACCAAGATTTCCTCACATTTTGAGGGTTGTTTCTCATCTTGAGATATTTCCCATTTGGTTGTCAAAATGGGGAATTCTTGTTTAGATCAGAAGGGGACCTCCTCTTCTATTGTTGAGGTGAGAAGGGGTTATATTCTACTACAAGTCCCTGTTGTTGAGAAATGTAATCAGGGGGAGTAAATTTGGAATGCAGGTCCACCCTCTTATTTGGGAGCATATTCAAGTATTCCCCCAATCCCAATCCTTTAGGCCTTATCTCAGTAGTGACATGTTATGTTATTTCCCGGCCTTCCTTCCCTAATCCATTATCCCTTGATAATCCCATGTCATGCATTATGTGAAGGACATTAGGGTAAGGAAATGATTCCTTCATATGTGGCACAACTTGTTCTTGTGGGGGTAGTCTATTATCTGGCTCATCTTGCTCCACTTACTCTTTAACGGGTATGGTTTTTCATGTTGCTTCCCTCATGATGCCTATATCCTCATCCTCATTGTCATGATATATGTAATCATATATTATATTGAATTCTTCATATTCAAGGATTCTCTGATAGGTATAATATTCCTTCCTTGGATATATCATGATTCTCCACCAGGATCCTGGCTTATGATAGTTGAAGCCTTCTTGATTTACTTTAGCATACTTATGAACTTTAGGAGCCTTAAATTCATGTATTTTTTTTACTAGGGTCCCTTTAGGTCTACAAAAGGTGTAATAATCTCAAACATTTGGTAAATTAGGTTCAGGAGTTGGGAAATACTGGCTTGCCACTCTAATGGGAACAAATTCTCCTTTTATGGTGGTATCCACCTCCTCACATGAGTGTTTATTTCCTAGTTTGTCAATCTCATTCCTAGCTTCACGGTCATATGGGTTTATAAGGTTCCTTCTGTTTTCAATGCTAATCAATAGGTGGGGATAAAACCTCTAAGGTTTAGCGAAGGGAAGATCAAGTTCCTTTAATACTTTGAGGGGTTCTTCAAAACCCCTCTTGTCATTAATGCAAATACCCTCGTGGAAATGTGGAAGGATAGTCTACCTTTCTACTTAGCTTTGAGAAAGTGGACCCCATGCACTTCAGCCATCTACCTAACATATTTTAACACAAAATACTTGGGGTTCAATATCTTAGGTAGTTAGTAGGGGAAATATTTTGGTCCATATAACCCAGTCACTATGTAATATACCCATAGAAACCATTCCCCCCTCTTGGTTACTTCTCCCATTTGAAGGTATGATCTAATATCATATGGAATTATTTTGGTTCCTTCCCCAAGAAAATAGAATAGGTGATGCACATAATTATAATACAAAGTTCAGGAAGGAGGATCCAGGTTCCCCATTCTTCAACCATGGTAGCCAGTTAAAACACCTCGTGGGTTGTACCCATACAATCCTATACAAATTTAGAGCCTCTATGTGGAGTCCCTGCTGGTGTATGAACAGATATATTAAGTATAATGGGTACTTGAATACCCATGTGGTCGAGAAACTAGCTAATTGTGACCTCATGCTAAAATTTAGGAATGTTGCATGTATTGTATGCATCAACCATAACTAAAATTTCCTCATCAGAATCTCTCGCCAAGATTAAAGTAAACATATATATACAATCTCGTGCACAGAGGAGAAAACTCTTGATTCTCCATGGGATGGGTGGAACCTCATTCTAACCCTGGTTATATTTCAACCTCTAAAATATTTTGGCTCTCTATACCTGGTTCAAATTCATGTATCTCTCTACTTAGGCCTCTATGATAGGGAGACATTTCGTATGGAAGTCCCCATAACTTAGTTGAGGGAAAGGGTGTTTAAGTGAATTATTACAACTTGGTCACATACAATTGTAATTGTAAAGGAAGTAGTTTGAAACTTACTAACATATAGCTCCACGAATTCAGGGAACACGTACCTGTAAACAACAAAGTGTTGACACAATATTGATGACCAGAGAGTGCTAAGTGAATTTTTTGTAATGGATCTCCCATAGGTGGCACCTATCAGTTTTTTTGGAAAGGAATTAGGTTGTGTGAGGTGTGGGAATATGATCAATCTCATTGATGAAAGGGTTGTATTTGGGAATAGGATATATCATTGGTGTATGGGTGGGCGCTAGCAAAGTGGGAAGGGGAACTCTCAAAGGTGAATTTAGAGGATTTAGAATAGTTGTGGAGATATTACATAGACACATGAGACTATTATTGATATAAAGGGGCAAAAAAATAGGTAAATTCACATCTTTCTTACTAAAAGGAACTAGGTTGAGAGTTTTGAAGAATTACCTAGTAACCAGGAAAACGTCGAGCAATGGTGATTCTTTTAGCATGGATTTGAATTAGTTCTTTGATAAGTAGATGTTTCTTGGTCAATTCTATGCATTATTTACTAGGCAAGGCACTCTATAATTTCACCCATACGCTCAAGTTTGAAATGAAATAGGAGAATAAATGTCCATGAACATTAAACAGGTGATGATATTCATTAATGGCCATCGATCCCATCATTAAGTGGAATTCAAGTATGTAGTAGGGTAGTGTCAACATATTTTGTTTGAGTTGGAGGGAGATATGGTGATTTATCATTGGTTTTAAGGAGATGATAGGGATATCCCTCCAATTGTGTTGTTGTAATGGTGACTAAATGCCCTATGAGATTTAGTCTTAGGTGTTGTGGTGGATTATGAGGAATCTCTCATATTACCTTGAATCTCAATAGTGATCCTAGGCCATTTTTATTGAAATGGGATGATATTTGTATCATTGGTGCAAGGACCACATGTGTGAAAGGTGATTGGTGCTACCCTTGTGTGAATGGTTGCAACTAGGAAACCAATTTTTCTCGAATCAATCTTGGTCACTTGAAGGGGTATTATTTATGCCAAGTACGGATCAATTAGAATTTGTGTGAATGGATGATATTATGCAAGGGGACTTGCACAACAAATATTAGACCGTTCATGAAAGACCCCCATTAATTACCCTTTGATCATGTCTTTGTGTGCAAATGGATGAGATTGACATATGATAATTGTTAATTTGATCTCTTACCATTCATAGGGGACCACCCTTTGTTACTCTTGAGCAGATACCTTTGCATGAAAGGTGGAGATCATGCAATGGGAGTTGCACATGATATCTTACATCGTTTGTGGGATACCATCTCATGTTAACTCCCGAACATGTGATTTTACATGAACAATGGAGACCATGTGATGTGATTTGCAAGTGAGATCACAGACCATTCATAGGGAGTCTTTTTCCCATTATCATTTGACCTAGTTACTGTGTGCAAATGGTCAAGATTTGACAACCCGATCTATTAGGGTAATCTACACTGTTCACAAGGAAATTACACATGTTATTGTTTGACTATGTGGGGCCATGTGTGACATACCTTGATGCTAAGTGAATCGACCTTGAACAATTGTTGATCTCTTACTTGGGATGAGATTTTATATCCTTGAGGGTGGGAAATATGGGAAATTTAGGTGACCGATGATAGGTTTATTCTAGAGAACAACACAAGTTTCAAATTGTGTATGGTTCATATGCCCTTAATAATAACACCACTTTCCCTACAAATTAATGAAAAAATATCTCTCACAATTTATGTGGACCAATTAACTAACTTAGTCTCAATCCACTAATTTAACTAACCTAGTTGAGATTGATTTCTATTCTTGATCCATTCTCCTTATTTCAAATCATTGCTCATAGTATAAGGGTCTCATAATTGAGAATCAAACTACATGTCTTTAATTGGATTCTATTTTAGCAGAGCTTACCCTTATACACTCCTATTGTGTATCCAAAGTGGTTGTAATTTTAGATATCATTAACCAATATTGTGGTCACTTGTTGATGTAATGTACCAAATTAGATATTTGGCACACTAACTCAGACAACTTAGCAATCAACAAGATAGGTGACTCAAAGCTATGATATTTACCAATGCTTGGGGTTATTGTGAGTTCAAAACAAGAGAATGGATTACGTTCAGCTTAGGATCATATGGAAAATGCAATAGTACCTTTTATGGTTTCAAAATCAGTGAGGATGAAGTTTACTCCCAAGGCTCCTGGGCACCCCAACATATGCAAACTAAACCCTTTGCTTCACACATAATGTCAACCAATGGAGATGTATTTTGGGATTGGATAGGATTAGAAACATGATATATTATTAAATTAACTATTTGGATTCACACCAAAAATTTTGAGGAGGTTTTGAGGTGGTTTCAAAGGAAAGCTAGTGAAATTGACTTCAAGGACTACTCAACTAGCTTAACTTCAAGATGACCAAAATAGTGAAAAGGGGATACAAATTCATAGTATCAAGGTTGGGAATTGTTATTTAAATTTTTAATTAACAACATCAAGTGGAAGAATCAAATTTGGATTTGTATTTATGTATTACTGATTCAAACATTGAAACTAGCTCAATTTTCATGGCAATCTAGATTAGGTGCGCACAATAGGACACAAATCAGACTTTTATTGATTTGCAGTAGGAAAATAAATATTATATGTATGATATAAAATTAATGACATCCTTAATAGGACTAATTACGTCAATACGTTATCTCAAGAATAGAAGAGAAGAAGAGAGAATTCTCCATGAGAAGAAACTTGGAAAACAAGAAGATTCGAACTGGAAGAATTTTTCAATCACTGCAGTTGGATCAAAATTCATTGGATCTGATCATAGGACCTTCAATAAGCTCAATTATTAATACTGCATGTCCTCATCCTCACAATAGAATCATGGGGCACATCTCCCAGCTTGGACTAGGGGGACATCTCCCAAGCCTAGAGTAGCACAGTGCTCTCGAATCAATTCACAAACTATCAAAAGATGTGAAAGTTACGTGCTATCCTTATTTTATAAAAAAAATGGATTCCATGTCAAATTTCCTTGTCATGTGGTCCACTTTCCCGAACCAATGCGCCCTCATGAGTGGATAGAAGCTTGCTTTGCTTTCCAAGCTTTTTTTCTTTCTTTCTACCTTTACTGGTTTATCTTGCTTTATTGCTTTATCTTGCTTTTTCAGATTTATTCTTGTTTTTTTATTTTGGCTTGCTTTATCCTAATTTTCCTATGTTTTCCTTCTTTTCTAATTTTATCCTGCTTTTATGCTTTTTACTGCTTTTCTGCTTTCCTGCTTTGTGCCAGCTTTTCTTGTTTTATTTTGTTTCCTTTTTCTTTTCTTCTTTGGATGATTTCTCCTTTATTTCATCTTTTTCAACTTTCTTGTAGTCAAACCTTCTATCCTAATGGACCCCACATGGCCCCTTATCTTTATTATTATTTTTAAGCTCAAATTTATTCATGGAAAATAATTTATCTAATAGTGCATCTTCAACTTTAGGACATAAAAATGCTATTATTAATTAATTTTCCTTGTTTCAAAATATAATCCCAAACAATTAATTCAATTTCCTCTTAAAACCATAGGGACTGATTGGATAATAGAATGATCCATATCTGACCAAAATGGGGACATGATAGTCCTCCCCTCCCAAAACTTGCTTGTCCTCAAGCAAGGGAAAATATGAATGATGGATCATTCAGTCACTTTCCCACCACTTTTGAAAACTGTTGGATACACCATTTGAACTTCATCTCCTTCATAAATGAATCCTTTGGAAATATTTCATTTTTCATCCTTCATCATAAACTCATGAATGACCTTTCTTTCAAAATAATCCATGGCTTAATTGTGTTGCAAGATTTGGATTGAACTTTGAACAAAACATGCAGAATGGCCAACCTCTTCTTGAAGCACTTAGGATGGGAATAATCATGCTTTAGTAAACTTCCATTTCTATGAACAAGATGATATGTGCTATACATAAGGGATGATTCGATGAATTTTCCTAAAACACAACAATAATGCACCAAGAGATTAGTGAAAATGATCAAATCAAGACTTGGATAATTTTGCTTTACCCATTTTTTCTCCTGAAGGGGTAGAGAGGATAGAAGATAAATATGAACCATTTCATATTATTGACATGGGATGAAACCATTTTCATAATCTAATCCCTCATCATTGATGCATATCCATATATCTCTAAGCACAAATGATGGAGCGAAACCAAGTGTGGCTAACTTTGAACAAGTTCCCATTACCTTCTTCATCCCTTTGAAATATCCCAAAGTTCTCATCCCATGGGAAACTCCTTTACTTCCTTGGAAAGCCATATATTTTATGAGTTGAAATGAATATCTACATGGTGTGCCATACTTACCATGTTCAACCATAATACCAAAATCCATAATCTCTATCCTTCCACCTTCATTTTCAATCAATTGATATGAAATGATTACTCTACCCATAGTCATGGCATATCTTTCAAACCAAGGGTGCACTTATTTCAACATCCTACCATGAACCAGAATGTAATAAAAGAGAATCAACACAAGCTCACCAAAGTGCTTGACATATGCTCTTATCATATAAGATGGAGAAATCATAGGTGTGCTAACCAAGCCAACTCTCATGCATGAAAATCCAAAATGGTCATAATGGCAATAAGGAGATGTTTCTTGTAAAAACTTTTATTTCAAGAGAATTTGATTATGATGGCCAAAGTGAAGAAAAAATTTGGGAGAAGAATTAAACCTTATACATATATTCCCTCTTGAGAGGTGTCTCTATCCCACATACTACTATGTGGATGCTCCAGCTGAAAAAGTTGAGACCAAAGATGATCCTAGGGTCCCAAACAAATATCCGATTAAGGAAGTGTATCCTACTCCCTCCTCTACACTGCTTAGTGTCTCCACAAAAAGACTCATTAAAAATTCCAACCCACCAAGAAGGAGAGTCTTGAGTCGATCCACCATATGATTTTACATGTAGGAAATCAACCATCTCTCCTCATGGATGAAATTATGGAAATGAGGGCTAGCTCTCCCTCCTGGATCCCACTGAATATGTTGAACTCTTCCACTCTTATATTCCTTCGAGAACACTCTGTTACTCCATGTAGGTCATGGGTCCCATGGTTTATGCAACACTCCACTTGAAATCTTGATCATTTGGAACAAGTTGGCATTCCAAAGGATGCGAGGATCCCATAGGCATGTTGGAATCCCATCACTTCCCATACTTCTGAAAACTCTTATCATGCGATTACACATCCAATACTCATGTGCATGTGTATAGGAGGTATCAAATGCCTGCAAAATATATCTTTGTTTCTGCTCACATGGTAAGAAAATATCATTAAAACCAAAAGAATTATCATAGAAGCAAAAATATTTTTTACCTCGATGGATGTCCATCTTAGCTATGTATCCATCCACCCAATCCATGGATGAATAAACACCTTGGATTGCTGATCTAACTGAGATGTAATCATCCAAATTATTCCAAGATAAGTCTTCATTCCATATAGGCATCTCATGAGGTCTCTCTTATAAGGCATGCATGTCAAACCATTCTCTACTTATGCAAGCAAGTTTAGTGCATCCTTGATCCTCCATTTTGGTGATATATTTATATAAAAAATCAATAATTAGATAATCACCTTTACTTGCTGATTTAAATGGCATGTCCTCTTCTATATATTTCATAGATAAGGACTCTTCAACATATTTTTGAGGCAATATAGGTGCATTTGTCACATCACATGGTATGTCTCTACAACCATCGACAAAGAAGGTGGGAGCCTCCTGCTCCTCATGTGGCACCAAGAGAAAGAGCACTTTCACCCAATATTCACTTTGAAATGATGTGGCTGAAATAAAATTGTGGGGTGAATAACTATGAACAAATCCTCTACAACTCACATCCACCAAGAAAGTAGATGCATGTACTCCTCTACTAGTTGGTTTGGTAGTGGTGTGCTTCTCGACCTCCTCCATGAAGGTGTGAATTGCTCCAAATGGAAACTCAAATTCTTGACCATCCTCAAAAATTTGCAAATAAGCATGTTATTCATGTTCCACCATCACATGAGGTTCCTATTTGGATCCAAGATTGCAATCATCCATGTGGGATGGGCGAACAAAAGTGTAGGAGGGATTCAGAGAGTGACCCTTATGTGATTGAACCAATGTCATCTTTGGTCAATCCCATGCTCCCTTCAGAGAGTGACTTTCACGAAGTAGTTAAATCAATTTCATTGTTGATCAATCCCACTCTTCCTTTGGAGAGTGAAGTGTCTACTAGTCACATTTCCTTCACTGCCAATTCAGAACTTACTAAACAAGGGAGCACTGAACTCGCTTCAGATCAACCCCTACCAAGCTCTTGGATTTCTTCCTTTTATTGGGATAGCCTAGTTGAGCCGCTCCTTCCTTCTAATGCACCTTTCCATATAAAGGTCAAAGTTGAACCATACACGATTGCTCATTGTATTGTTGATGAAGGAGCCTCAATTAGTATTTTGTCTGCTCATGCTTGGCGAGGCATGTGATCTCCCAGCATTGTTTCAACTACTAGTCAGTTATTGGCGTTTGATATAAGAACTAGTATAGCCTTGGGAATTCTTGCTCAAACATCTATTACTTTGGGTGGGAAGACTATCTTAGTTGACTTCATGGTGATAGAAGACCCCTTGGACTTCAATATGCTCCTCGGACGTGATTATGTCTATGCCATGCAAGCAGTGGTGTCAACATTCTTTCGTGTGATGTACTTTAATCATGGAAAATAAATTGTCACTATCGATCAGTTGGATTTTCTTGATTCGTCTCCTGACCCAACTAGAGACCAGGTCTTTCCTTTATTGGTTCCTAGTGTTTCTATAGACACTACCCTTCCACAAGTGAGCTATGTGGCCTCATGTCCTTTGCGTTCAATTGATATTGAGAAGGAACCTCTATTTTCATGCTTACGTTCTTGGGACTTGGTCCCAGTAGTTGACCCAGTGATTCATCCTATACAGACTATGGAGCCTGCTCTCCACTTTGTTGATCCATTTGAAAGTTTAGACATGTGTCCTATATTGAATGATCTCCTTCCTTTGGATGAAATCTTCCTAGAGTCTTTGATACAGTCTAACCTTCTTATGGATGTCGGTTCAGTTGTGACTAAGTCTAACCATAATTTGTGTAGTAATCCTGACCTTTCTTCTTATGTTGGTCTTGTTGAGTCTTTTGAATCTTCTTTTGAACAACAAGTTAGTGATCTTGATGAGTTTGATATTTCTTCTAGATTTTGTAGCTCCTGTGATACTGAGTTTGTTCCTGCATACTCTATCTCCTTTGTTGATCTTTGCTTTTATTCTGAGGTTGATCTTACTGATTGTGAACCCTCGGATCTTGGTACTATAGAGTCCTCTTTCATTGAATATTCCTTGACTACACCTGTTGTAGAAGATAGCAAAGTCAAATGTGTTTTTTCCAAAGTGACCTGCATCTAATCTTTTCTTCTGAATGTGATCCCGATGTTGTTGTTTCTTGGAGATAGGATTTTTGGTTGGATTCACAACTGTTTACTGGCCTCACATTGTTTTTCAAGCTATAACTACATTTGCATGTACCCTGCTTGTGCTTATGAGCCTGATGCCGAATTAATTCCATGCTTTTAGTTCATTGTATAAGCCCACATCTCTGCTCTCATCGTTGCTCAGCCTTGTACCATCTTGCCTTTGCAAATTGACACCTCTTAACTTGAGGAGACATTCCTGGAGTGTCTTTATCCTACTAATGTTCCTTGCATTATGAATAGGTTTGTTCCTTGCGTGTGGAACTAGTTTCTCCTGCCTATGACACTTGTTTCCTCACATTTAGAGCATTCTTTCTGCTCTCCTTCGAGCTTCTTAAAAATAGTAAGGAGGCCACGGGTTGAATTTTCCAGACTCGTTAAAACTTCACAAGAAAGATATGGAGTTTCTTTAGGACCAAGTCTGACTCCTCAAAATATATTTGACTGCGGAGTAAACTTATGCATTCAGGATCATTGAGAATATGTGTGCGGGCATCCACATTAGTGGTAGGTTATTGCTTTTTTAGACCATGTGGAATAATACAAAAAAGGAGCACTCTCTTTTCTTTGGAATTGAGAAGAGTATTATTAGGCATAGGTTTATCACTTTTCTGGACCCGAGGGACTAAACTTACGGAAAAGGAACACCTGGTATGAGCTTAGTTTTCTCTTTTTTGTGCTCTCGACCCAAACATGAAAAAGATTCCAAGCGTACTTTATGTCCTTTTCATGCTTGCTAAAACCTAAAGAACAAAGCATCGAGTTTACTGTTGTAAGGCCCATTTCTCGTAATCAAATGGATCTTTTCGAGTGATCTTTCCTTCCTTCACACTCGTTAAATTCATGCTATCTTTTGCTTCTGAATATGCGTTGGGTAGGTGGTAATTTAACCTTTTTTGGACCTCCTCGATTAAGTACGAAAAAGGTGCGCCTTAGTTCACCTGGGCTAAGAGAGTTCTCCTATGTATTGTTTTATACTTTTTCGGACTTAGGAAACTAACTTTACGAAAAAGAACCCCCCTGGAGTCTTATTTGGAGTTTTCACACTCTCAAAACTATGAAAACATTGTCGAGCATTCACTAATTCGGGCTTGTAAAATCCACGAATCAGTGATTTATCAAGAATTCTTCTGTCTCTTCTTCGAGCTTGCCAGAAATGAAGAAGGTCCCAAGTTGTCTTTCTTGGACTCGTTAAACCTTTACAAGAAAGAGGGAAGGGAAGTTCATTCACATGTATTTTACATCGTGGCAGCAACTCTTGTTTCCTTGAACAAAGCACCAATTTTGAGTCTATCAAATAGTTGGGTCCTAGTATTTTGACCTTATCCCGATTCAGAGTTTTTAATCCTTCAGTTGGTCTCTTTTCCAATTATATGAGGAATTTGTCAATGTCTCCTACATTGTAGCATTGCATCGTTGGTCTCTTTGTGTCAAAAGCTGCCTAAGTCACTTTTATGCCGTGCTCACTGTTCAAGGATTAAACCTTTGTTGGCCATTCTATAGTTTCCTTGACCTTTTATGTCATATATTCCCTGGTATTAGTCCATAACATCATGTCTTCAACGGTCCTTGTCATGAAATTCAGTACCAGTTCCAGATCCCATTAGTCTTTGACTTACCTCGTGTTGGATGATGGAGGATGCCTTAATGCCTTCCTTCCAACAGATCTCTTCCTATCGACTGCAACACATCTTGCTCTGGGAATGAGATTTAGAGTTTATGACAGTACCTTTGGGATTGTAGTCATCAGTGGCAATTTCCCTCGTTGTTGGGTAGTGGGAATACCTTACTGTCTCCTACTCGATGGATTCTTCAAGTGTTCGACTTCAAGTCCTTGTATTCACACTTGTTAGAATTTACTAGGTACCTTTGGGACCATTTTCATTAATGGTGGTTTCCCTCAAATTTGTTAACGATTTTAATCATTGACTGATAATCAAATGGTTTCCCCCATGTTCGACCTCAGCTCCTTTATTCACATGGTTAGGATTCGTACCTTTTTGGGCGGTTTAGATTGAAGACCTTGGGCCAACAGTAGCATCGTCGTCTTTTGCTATTTCGCAAGCTGTGCAAGACCTTGTTACATTTTATATGACATTTTGCTGAGACATAGATCCACCTTGTATTCTTGTGGCTATGATTGATTGTTGAGCATGGATCCACCTTATTCATTTGTGGCCATGACTCCTTTAGATTTGATATGGCACCTTTTTGCATATTGAGCGACCATGATAGTTTCATCATTTATACATATGTTGGATCCGCATGTATCTTTATTGTGATGATTTGTATATGGAATTGTATGTCCTAGAGATCAATTTTTTTCTGACATTTATCTCTCTTTTAGGTACCTTTGTTCGAGCCTTTTGATCCTAGATTCTCTGCTCTCTCCATACTCAATTGTTTCCTTTATAATGTATTTGATCTATCATCTTCCCCTATAACCTCATACATTAGGGGGAATTTGTTATAGCTCAAAATGACAGATCTCTTCCTATGACCACTTCATGAAAGTCACTAAAAAAACACCTAACTTGGAAGACCCATATCCGAAGTTTTGTAACTCTATTTGACCTATTCTATATACCATTGGAAAGGTATCTGATTCAAATTAAACATTCTAGAATACACCAAAGTCTGAAAATTCTTAGAAGTACCATAAAAATGAGATTTTTAGTGTACACACGAGTTGCCTTAAGGAAACCCGCATGTTGCACGCGACTTGTCTACATAATACTCGCGTGTTCCCTAAATACGTGACTATTTGAATTGAAACTTGCATGTCGTATGCGAATATTTTCATTGCAACCCCGCATGTATCCCCTGAACACACGACTGATGTCTCTGCAACCCGCGTGTTCGTCTTGTAGAAGTCAAAAAAAGACGTTTTTCGAAATTCGGGTAGTTTGGGTGGTTATGCAACTGACTCCTTCAGTTGTAAATAATTTGTCTTCGACCCTATATCTTCATAAGCATATAAATAGAGGTAGGGAGGTCAATGAGAAGGGACTTGAATCTTTGCATTGTTATTCTGGAGGAATTGGGACTCTCTTTACCCACACCTTTCCCCTAGAAGCTTTCTCCTTGTGTTGCAGAGCTTGGAGGCTGAGTTCCTTGGAGAAGAGAAGCAACATAACTAGATCAAGGTTTCATGAGGTGCCCAACTTGAAGAGAAGGTATATTTGTACTTCATTTCATGATTAATAAAGATGTGATGTTCTTCTTCTTCCCAAATTATTATTCAATGTGTGATTGAATCTTTGTTTATGATCATATGATGATGTTAATCGGATTAGTATTTCATCTTGCTTTGATTATCATTGTTTTATATGTGGTCATATTCATTTGAGGAAGGTATAATTCGTTTTGCAGGTCTCTTGGAGCAAGAGGAGCAAGAGGAGCAAGAAGAGGATTGAAGGGCTTCTTGGATCAACATTCATTTGGTTGTGAGGAACCTGCAGCAAACAAGTAATCAAAACACAAGATATAGCAGAAGAACTCAGAATCACTTTTATATTAATCGCAAGCCACTTCGAGGGGGCAACCTCCTTTGAGCAAGCTCAATACAAAATAACTTCACGGTGCCTTCCTTGGCCTCAACACACACTTATATACCAAAAATAGGCGCCAATACTATGGGTCAAAACCATGGGACAATATAAACTATGGGCGCCAATACTATGGGTCAAGACCATGGGCCAATATAAACTATGGATCAACAAATACTACAGGCGGCTTACAAAGCATATGCGCCTCACAACAATAACACAAACTATGGATCAACAATTACTATGGGACGACTTACAAAGCATATGCGTCCAACAACAATATACTAACATAGTAAAGAGAGGGATTGACATGGGTTCCTAACATCCCCTCCCCTTTAGAAAAAGATTTGTCCTCAAAGCTTTAGATGTGGAAATTGTCGCTGTATCTGGAGGAGTGGTTCCCACGTAGCATCCTCGGGCTGCATTCCATGCCATTGAATTAAGACCTCTGTGATAGAGCGAGAGCGAAGCTGACGAGTGCGCTTATTGAGGACAGCCTCCGGCTCCAAAAATATGGATCCTACATTATCCAGTTTTGGTAAAATATTTTGGCCTTTGATGTTGGTGCCAAGAAATTTCTTCAGACAAGAGACATGAAATACTGGATGAATGCGGGAAGAAGGTGGAAGTTCCAATTTAGAAGCAACAGACCCAATCTTCTGAAGAATCCTATATGGCCCATCGAACTTTGGAGCGAGCTAATGACGCCCTTTGAGTTTGAGTGAGGATTGCTTGTAAGGCTGGAGACGAAGAAAAACCATATCACCGGCTTCAAAAGTGCGCTCAGAACGGTGCTGATCAGCTTGTTGCTTCATGCGATTTCCTGCCATGTGAAGGTTTTCGCGCAAAATGCGAAGGACCGCGTCAACTGCCTGAACTGGAGAACTGCTAGGGGTGTAAGGAAGAAGAACTGGTGGTGCCTGAACATAAATTGCTTCATATGGAGTCATTTTAGAGGCAGTGCGGTAAGAGGTATTGTACCACCATTCAGCGAGAGGGAGCCACTTTGCCCACTGATGTTGTTGCTCAGAGGAGAAGCAACAAAGATAAGGTTCCAAGCATTTATTGATAATTTCATTATGACCATCCGTTTGGGGGTGATAACCGGAACGCATCTTCAGTTTGGTGCCAGTGTGGTGAAAGAGTTCTGTCCAAAAATGACTGGTGAAAGTCGCACCACGATCCGAGACAATGGAAGAAGGCATTCCATGAAGACGAAAGATCTGGTCCAGGAAAATTTGAGCAACGGAAGAGGCTGTATAGGGATGGCTGAGAGCACAAAAATGACGATATTTGGAGAGGCGATGAACCACAACCAAAATCACAGTCTTCCCTCCAGATTTAGGGAGCCCGTTAATGAAATGCATAGAAATATCTGTCCATATCTGGTGAGGTATGGGAAAGGGCTCGAGCAATCCCGGAAGGGGTGTTGTTTCACCCTTATTGCACTGGCAGGTATCACCTTCAACCACCATCTGTTGAATTGTCCTTTTCATGCCCTGCCAAAAGAAGTTGCACCGTGCCTGTTCATACGTTTTGAGAAAACCAGAGTGCTTCGCTGACAGAGAAGCATGGAGTTCATAGAAGATAGCTTGTTGAAGAGCTGTGTTTTGGGGAAGCACCAGGAGACCCTTGTATCGCAGTGAAGAACCATCCCAAGAGTAATGTGGAACAGCAGAAGGGTTGTTGTCCAAGCGTTGGATGATGTGAGATAATGAAGAGTCATTGACATAACCTTGCTGAACCGATTGCAACCAATTTGGAACAGGCATAGAAATAGCGGAAAGAGAACCTTGGTCATCAAATGTGCGAGAAAGGGCATCTGTCACAAGATTGTCCTTACCCTTCTTATAAGTGATCTCATAGTCATAACCCATGAGGTTGCTAACCCATTTCTGTTGTGCTGGGGAGGATACACGCTATTCTAGGAAATATTTCAGACTCTGGTGATTAGTCTGGATGCAGAAATGAGTCCCTGAGAGGTAGGGTCGCCACTTTTGTACTGCATGCAAAATGGCCATCATTTCCTTCTCATATGTAGAGGCAGCTAAATTCTTACCGGAAAGGGCTTCACGGGTGAACGCAATGGGGTGTTCATCTTGAAGGAGAATAGCACCAAGTCCATTGCCGCAAGCATCACTTTTAATAGTGAAGGGCTTGGAAAAAGTGGGCATAGCTAGAACGGGTGTAGTACACATAGCTTGTTTCAGCTTGTCAAATGCACGCTCAGGAACATGTGTCCATGTAAAAGCATCATTTTTCAACAGCGCAGTTAATGGAGCCGCAAGCTTCCCATAATCCTTGACAAACTTGCGGTAGTAGCCAGTCAACCCCAAAAAACCATGAAGGCTCTGGAGTGTCTTAGGAGGTGGCCAATTGTTCATGGCAACGATTTTGGCAGGATCCACACGAACCCCTTGTGCTGAGATAATGTGCCCGAGATACTCAACTTCCTTTTGGCCAAAAACACATTTAGACTTTTTGGCATGGAGATGATGATCAGAGAAAAGTTGCATTACAAGAGTCAGATGCTGGAGATGTTCAGCCCATGTTTTATTGTAGATGAGGATATCATCAAAAAATACCAGAATGAATTTCTGCAAATAGGGCCTAATGTTGGGAGGAATGCTACCAGGGAGGAGCTGATTACGATGGTCCTCTGGTCGTGAAGGTGGAAGTCCCACTGGTTCAGCAAAAACACCTGTATAGCGATCCAGAATTTGTTGGAGATCCAAAGGAGTAGTGGGGGCCGCTGAAGGTTGCATTTGAAGGGAATGGAGCTGAGCAATGACACCATGGGAACTCTTCTTAAGGAGTTTTTCCAGGCGATGTGAACTGATGACGCTGAGAGACCTTGGTTGTAATCCCTTCAATGTGTGGTTGTGTCCATTGGGGGAGAACTGCATCCAAAGTTCAGCAAAATCCCATAATATGGGACCAAGTGTGCGCAGCCATTGAGCACCCAAAACCACATCACATCAGCCTAAGGTCAAGGCAAACATGTCAGAGCAGAGGTTATAATCTCCCATAGAGATACGCACATTACGACACTTCCCTTTGCAAGGTAAGGTGCCCCCATTGGCAACCATGACTTCAAAGTTGGAGCAAGGATGGATAAAACAATCATCTTGTTTGGCGATCCGAGGGTTAATGAAATTATGAGTGCTGCCAAAATCAATGAGTTTTGTAAGAGGAAGCTTCTTGAAGTAACCGCGTACCCGCATTGTTTGGGGGGTAGTGACTCCAGCTAAAGCATGGAGGGATAGCTCGGGCTGGTTGTCCTGAGATGGAGGGTCAGTAGGCGGCTCCTGAGTGTCAACCGGAGCATCCATTACATCGGCAACTTCTTCACCAATTTCAGAGGCAGGTGGAGAATCCACATCCAAGAGATAGATCTTTTATTGAACACATCGATGTCCCCGACTGAATTTCTCATGACAATTATAACAAAGCCCTTTTTCTCTGTGTGCCCGCATCTCTGTTTCAGACAAATGCTTGATTGGAGGTGAGCGAGGAGCTAGCGGAATGGGAGGTCGTTGAGAACCCATATTGTGGAAGGGAACAAAAGAGGATTTGGAGCGTTGTTGGGCTGCCATCTTGTCTTCTGCCAACTTAGCCAACCCCAGGGATTCCATCATTGTGTTGGGACTGAAAATTTTGACCTCAGAGCGAATTGCATCCTTTAGACCACTGATAAAACAACTCCGGTAGAAGTCATCAGGTAATCCTTCAGTGTGATTAGCTAGTTTCTCAAATTCAGTTTGATACTCTTTCACAGTGCCAGTTTGGCGAAGTTTAGTGAGAGCTCCTGTGAAGTCATCAAAAGCACTTGGACCAAATCGGTGCAAAAGGAGCTGGAAAAAAGTAGGCCATTTTGGCTCTTCATGAGCCTTGATGTACCAATGATACCATTGAAGAGCTTCCTGTTCCAAATGAAAGGAGGAAAGTGGAACTTGGTGGACATCAAAAGTATTATGAAGGCTGAAATACTATTCTGCACGATAGATCCATCCAGTCGGATCAGTACCATTGAAGCGCGGAAAATCTAGCTTCGGACCGCGAAAATTGCTGGAAGAAGAGAACCCATTGGTTGATGAAGACTCAGACTGTCGTCTGGTGTTCATAGCTGAATGCTCAAGATGGAGACCGAGAAATTTTTTATCCAGTTCCTGGAGTTTGGCTTGGATGGCTGCAAGTGCTTCCTCCATGATTTTTTCTCCTGTGCAGGTGACAACCATAAGCAGGAGATTTTTCAGGAAGGGATCTGACAACCAGTAGCTGTCTCCTTGAGCATGAATGTAACAATCCACAGGGATTGAACAATCCGTACGGATTGAGAGAGAGAGGAAGAGTATATTGTAAGAAGGCAGTATAAGAAGAAGAAGAGATCTAAGAGAGAAGGGCTCCCGGTTGTGTGTGTGGAGTTTCCTAGAAGATCTCAAGCTGCATAGTAGGTTGCAATGGAACTGTGTTTACTCTCTCAAGATATAATATAAAAAATAGTTCCCGTGGACGTACCTTCCCCCCTGGAAGTGAACCACGTAAAACCCGTGTGTTGTGCGACTGTTCATGTGATTGTGTTTTACCTGTTTGCTATCTGTTATCTGTTACATGAATGTTGCTTATCAGTTGATGAATGTATGTATGTTATGCTTCAGTTTATAGCACATAGAAGGTTAATCGTAATTTGAATGTATCAAGTAGTCTGTATATGAGTTTATCAGTGCTTGATTCATGATAGTTAATAGCTACAACGTTAAGTGACTCCGGTATATGAGTTCCGCGAGTTCAGTGTAGTTGATGTTAGTGTGTTAAACTGTAGAGGTCTGAGTGAAGTGGTTTAACACCCTGGTGAAGGTTAACAGAGTTATTAGACCTAGGAGGGAGGTCGCAGGATCTTGAGAGTTGATGCGCGTATTGAGCGTCATTATAGGACGTATTACAGAGTATAAAGGCGATATCGCATCATCTGGGGAGCTGCGGTGTGAGATATCGCAGGGAAGGAGCTTAGTAGAAAATTAAGTTTGTGCATCGCCATAGAAGCTGCGATGCGATAAGAGTCCGCTCCCTATCAGCACTAGCGAGAAGGAGAGATCGTCCTCGCAGAGAGATACCGCTGGCTAAGGAGAGTCACGAGACCCTAGGATGCTACAGAACCTGGTTGAAGACATATGAGTCTTCAGCCACCCCATCTAAGATCACTTCAGGTGAGACTTCAGGCCGCTTTGCGGTCTATTGCCGAAAGGGCCAGTGAGCTAGGGGTTTTGTTGGTATAGTAAAGTAAAACCCGAGTCTGCCCAGTCAGAAGCAACAGGGATACTTACCCATAACATGCATATTAGTAGTATACTGTCATTAATGCAACCATTCTATCATGCATAATAAATTTCCTTGAACATAACTAAATAATGACAATTCAAATACTTATCTTGTATTTGTTTGGTAGACTCCTTCTTGATCCTTATGTCCTAGATCCTTCTATTGATTCTGGGAACTTGTGTACTAGTTTTGAGCGTCACTAATTTCATTCTTCCTTCTACTAATATGATCTTTGTCTTCACCAGTAGAATTTACATTCCTCTTGGAATCGACTAAATCCTTCTTGTGCTTTGTATTCATCTCCCTTTGGATCCACAGCTTCTTCTTTAACATAGTTCTCCAGGTCATGCTTCTTCAGGTATAAGAAGAACTCTATCGGTCCATGATCATAGGTTATCGACTTCTTCAAGATTGTTCTCAATATTGGTACTAATTTTTATCATGATAAAAATGAGAACCTCAAATGGAAATAGAGAGGATAGAACTTACCAATGAGATTGCTTCAACTTGATGCGAACTTGAAAGATTTTTTGAAAGACTGCTTCTAGTGGACCTAAGGTTTGACAGAGAAACCCAATTTTTTCAACTTAGGTATATTTCAGATATGATTGTATAAAAATATGTGCCTCCTCAAGGCAAGATGAGAAGCATACCCATTTTCCCAAAACTGTGAATAAAACTACAAAATATCTGATAAGTTAGTTTTCCTCAATTTCTTCTACAAAACTTCATAATATTTTTTCTGTTGTATCTATGAAATTACAACTCCTATGGGTCTAAAAATTTGTACTAAGGTATCCTGGTCTACTGGATTTTAAACCCCATAGGTTAGAGCAGAATTGGTACTTATGTGAATTTTTCCAAGGTGATTTATTTCAGGACTGTTCAACATAGCGAACTTGTACGAAATTCCACGTGTCATTGTTTCACCTTTGGGGTCTGAAAATTTTACCACAGAAACTAAATTCCATTCCCTATCAGTAACATCTTGAGAAATTTCATTTGGACCTTGCTAGACCGAGATATAGAAATTATCCCTAGGTCACATGTTTAAGGATGAATTCTAGGAGAGGCTGGAACCCTACATTGTAGGAGTCATATCTCCTCGATTATAGTGAATATGAGGCTGGAAATTTTACATAGGGTACATCAAGAATTCATATTCCTCCTTTAAATTTGTTGTCTCCTTTTCCTTCTCTAATCTCGCATTATAGCGAAAGTACCAACATGACTAGTTTTTGTCTTCTAGGGTTTTCAAGCATGAAACCCTAATATTCAGTGGCTGTAGTTGTAGTAGTGTTTCAGCTGCACAAAGACATATTTCAAGGTAGCTATGATACCATGTTAACTTTTTAATGGTTATACAAGATCTAATAACATTTAGCATCATAACATCATAACATCATAACCATATGCAAAAGTATCACTGAAAGATAGACAAGCACAACCACACAAAAGAACACAAAGATTTATCTTGGGAAACCCTCATGGGGAAGAAAACCCACCAAAAATTACTCTATAGATGTATAATATAAAACCCAAAAATAGGTAATCCTTCTCCTTGCTGATATCTTTCTCTCTCTCTTCTACGCGTAATACACAATTGCGAGTCTCTGTTCAAATGAGAAGCACAACTCCTCTATTTATACTATTTTTCTCACTTAACATTTAACCTAACAAGTCAGCCCCACTAAACTGTCTAGGCCAACTTCACCAAGGAAATCACAAAACAATGTTATATTATATTAAATTAGGGTACTATTGACATGGATTACAATGCAGGATTTACCTCATGACTATATGATGACCAATTACAATAGTAACATCCCGACAGAGAAATAAAACATCCCCCTTGGGGTACATGTAACGTCCCTCGTCCCTTCGACCGACGAAGAGGACGCTACTAACACCAATAATACGGGCAAACAACCCCATGAACATGAACATACATCAATGCTGAAATAAAAAGCTTAATATAATACATACTAAGATGCATAAAACCTACAAGGATGCATGGTTACTCAACATTCAGTGAAAGCAAACATATACATTCCAGCATTTAGCATGTTCATCATTCTTCATGAAACAGTAGATAAAATTGCAGAGATGAAATAGTCAGGAGTACTTATCTTTTAATGAAGAACTCGCCCCACTACCAACTACGTCATTGCAACATTCCACCCAACCATAGGCTAGCGTGCTCATCAATCTCTCAGCAACACTGCCACCCCTGAGCTGGGCATGATTCCTCAACGACTAAGGAACAAGCAGGCTAACACGTAGCCAAGGATACACAAAACACAGCCAAGCCAACACAGTTGGGTTTATCAAGTTGTCAAGGAGCTAGGATAGGCTAAATGCTAGGATGGTGGCCTCAAACACTAGTCTTCTCATGCATACTCAGCCTCTAATCCCACTCACAACAGTCCGAATACCAACCACTGTCTACTGCAGAAAAACAACCCATTCACAGCTCTATGAAGAAGGCATAGACAACAGGGTGACAACCCCAAACAAAAGGTGAAACACAGCTCAGGTCCAACCACACTCTAGAGTTGTTCTTGGCCCTAGCGTGGCAAAAACAACTCAGCAGCAACCCAAAACCACAGTACATCAACATCCACAAACTCAAAATGAATGATGGCAACAATCCACAGTCTCAAAACAAAGGAGAAGCCAAACTCCTAGCGTGGACAGAGGAAAACTCAGCTAGCAAGATGTGGCAATCAACGGCCAACCAACATCCACGAGCCCACAACACACATAGTTCCCCAATGTAATGGTTGGAGAAATTACACAGGAAGAAAAGGGAAAAGAACAAACTCTCAGCCTGTGCACAAAGGAAAAGACACAGCCCATGCAAAACATGGAAGAAAGAAACACACACGCAGTCCGAAATGGAAGAAGAAATTGGACTCTCAATGGCATCCAAAAATCAGTGGAAGAACGACAACAACCCAAATCACGGGTTAAACCAACAGCAAGCCCGAATCATGGATTAAAACCACGGCTATTTCATATACACAGTAGAAATCATGCCCTTGAGGCCGCTCTTCTAGCTCGCTGCATGCACACAACCAAAAAAAGAATCCCTGGACCGGTGCATGAGGAAAAATGAACCGACCTCCTCCTGTGTGTCCCTTCGTGAGAGTGAACAGACCTGGGAAGAGTGGCGTCATGGAGAGAATGGCGGTGGAGGTTGCTTCCAACGTGAGGTCAACTCACTGGTGGAGTGTACGCGTGGGCAAGGGCTGACAGTCCTGCCACACTCCACTCCTAGCCATAACTACCTCAACTACTCAACAAGACATTAAAGTGGTTGGATGAGACAAGGGAAGATGGAAACTCAAACAAGGTGGTAACACATGGGTTCCCCCCCCATAGATTAAGGTTTGACATCCCCCACCCTCATCCTTTGGAATCATGCCCTTTTCATTTTAATGTTGCACCGTTGTAGCTATCTATAGGTTTATTTTAATTGATGTGCATGTTTACATGATGCCAAACTATAATGTGCTAGATAGCACGATATACCATCGACAACTATCCCGATTGCCGAAACATACAGAATCGAATCGATGCTGGGGATTTTGCCTTTAGCTCCTCACCACGATTAATTACATTATATACATCATGCAAACGGCGTCAAAAACGAGGTGTTACATTCCGCTCCCCCTTGGAATAACACCGTCCTCGGTGTTCCAATACATAGGAATACATATACAATTGCACATCAAAAGTTCAAAATTTTACAGATCTGTCCCACATTCAATTATTTACTTTGAACGTTCAAGACCAAGCCCCTCAGCTTCCACGAACTTCTCCCGTTGGTTCTCAGCTTTCAGCTTATCCCGAAGTCTTGGAACTTTACGGCTATTGCCCTCTTCATGTTCCCTCATTGAGTAGTCCCGTCGTAAATGATGTCCTCCGCATTCCCAGCATTTCACTGGCTGCTTCATCTTTACCTGCTCAATTTCCTTTGATTCTTCATGCCTGGACTGTTTCTTAACTGGTCGCTTAGATGAATGTCCCATCATTGATCCACCTTCCTTTTCTTTGCCGATTGCCCCCAGAAGGATTTTCACCTCCCTTTGCAAACCAATAGAGTCTTGCAAAATCTGGTGGTTCATTTCATTCTGCCTTTTCTGTATCTTGAGCATCTCCCCCAAGATTTTCTTGGGTCTTGGCAATCATTTGAAGGATACTTCCAGCTAAGTTCAACAACTTCTGATCTGCTGCCATGATCAATGTGCACCATCGGGTTTCACTTTTCTCACCTGTGAAATGCACCATTGAAATTCTGTCAGACCAAGCATAATGTAGACATTAAAATCAGTCAGTTAATTACCCAATTGGCATGATAGTCCAAGCCTCATCAAGGAGACTTTCATATTTTTCATGCCTTCCCAACAGGCTCACGAGCTCATTCATGTCCATTCTTGGGCAGGGAATTAACTATTCCAGCATTCATAATTAACTTTAAGCAAATACACACATTCCATTTCTAGTCATACATGCATTCAACAATCTTTTGTTTTCACAATGCATAAATATATATATATATAATTAAAAAGGGCAAGAGAGAGAAGCAAGAGTTTTTCCCCTCTTTGTTTTGTTCCATCCTAGAACCCACACAACTGTTGTGGCTTTTCAACTCTTAGCCTCTTTCACTTCACCGTGAATGCTGGACCAGTCTCTCTTAGTCATGACACTTAGTGTCTCTGGTCCATTTCAGACCTCTAAACCATGGAGTCTCTCCACATGGTTTGTCTCGGCTACTAGGACCTCCACAATATTACTAGCACCTTTTTCATCACCGCTCATTCCGAGCTCTCCAAGACAGTCACATGTCCACATGCACCTTTAGGATGCTCTCATAGTCCTCGCTCCCAACGATACCTATATCCAAACATTGAATAGATTCACATGTTTAGTTTATTCTCATCATTTTTTATCTCTAGAACAAGAGCTTAAAACATCATAACCAATTCATATACACATGTACATTCATAAGCAAAATAATCCAATACTTATTTGTATTGTGCATTTCCTCATTGGTCCACAGGATCCTGCTTCGCTTTGCAAGCCTTGGGATTGCCTATGGACTTGGATGTTAGGTCAGCACGCAGGCTGCTCCACAACATCAATTAATTAATGTCCAACCAGTATACCCACATGTCGACTGGACTTGGAACTTTACCACGACCATTTCCAGGTCTAGGATCTACTATGGATCCTCAGGCATATAACATCCCAACATACACTTATACCAACATACACTTATATCAACAATAACACATACACTTATACCAACAATACACTTATATCAACAATAACACATACACTTATACCATCTCACTCATGTTGCTTTGCAAACATGCAGTGTAGATGAGACATTTCCGGAATGTCCAATTGAGTTTCACCTAAAACCCATTTCCAAGATAAGGGAAAACCTTCCCATGAAGTTTGGCTCTTGCAGGCCATCACACATGATCCTCCTGCAGTGTGTACCCCTAGCACATTCATCAAATAGCCAAACATTCAATCATTATCTGATAATACAATCCAAATTGATTGTTCCATAACCAAGCAATGACATCAGTAATCAAATTCAATAGGAATTTGCAACTCTGTCTACTACATAAATTAGTTTGCTTGGCAACGAGGTGATCCTCATTTGTGGGTCTCTTATAAGTAGCAGTACTATGCCCATTATAATTTTATGCTTCTAGCATAATATGAATACACACTTACAATGCGTCCTCCTGACACAATATTATGCAAGCCAATAATGATTAGTAGTTGTCAGCAATTTCTTAAATCCGAAATTCACAATTCAAATTTAACAACCCATTATGCATACCAACTATTTTCACAGCCATGAGACTTTTCTCATAAGGTTTGGCTCTTTCACATGGTAGATTCCGGCATTTGTCATGGTCTTACTCTCATTGCCATGCTCTAAATAATCTACCTGAAACCTGAGCTTCAATCAACCAAACACTTGGTAAGTCTAGATGCATATAACCTTTTCATTGCTGCAACCATCACTGAAGTATCTTCAGAATTTATAAAATTCAAATACTTCCAGCTGTTAATCACATCAATATTGAGTGAAGAGGAGTTGCGTTTGGAAATTGAAGATCTCGACGTTTCGATCCCTACTCTGGGATCATCATCAGGAGACAATTAAGAGCGTGAGGAAATGTGTAAGATGCTTGAACAGTTAAATATGGATCGGGCATCTTAACAAAGCTTATTTACTTCACGTAATCATTATCATACTAACATTTGCAAGGTATAGTCACATCATTTATGCAAATTAAATGAAATGTTTAGATACTCCTTACTTCACAAGCGTATCATTTGTACCACCTTGCCCTTCCATAGAGCATTTCCCACAGCCAATTGATCATGACTATCCTCTTTATGCACTTACAATCCTGCATTCATAACAGCCTTTGAAATGGTTCCTGATTGTCATCAATTCATCATTTCAGCCATTAGTTACTCATAATATCACATGCACTCATCTCAATGCATTCATGCAATGCATCACAACTTATGCACCTATACTTATGCAATCAATCACTCACACTCTTCATATGTATCCATTCAATGCATGACTACAAGATTCATAAAATATTTTTAATGCATATCCATTCAATGCTACCTTGCATTGATTCAGGAATACTATGCGTTCAACATACCATGCATGGCCTAACCATGACTACTTCATATAGGATACATTACTATAATCAATATCATCAACATATACAGGCATGACACCTTTCTATATGAATGTAGTATAACATTCAAATATCCACGTGGTATGAGGTCTCTTACCTTTAACACTCCATGGAATTCGTCATAATCAAACTCTTACATTCATGGGTCCTACTTACACCCTTGGCATGACCAATTTGGTTGGTCCTTTGTAGGAGATTGCATAATTTGCTCACCAACTTTTTATCCTGGACTTGTTGCTTTATCCCTTTCTCCATAGGGTTTCTTGTCACATTCGTCAGCATCAGCAACATATTCAGCCATGTCCATGTTGTCGTTGGTTTTTCCACTAATGCCAACACCAATGCAATAATTATCATTAGTGGTCGTGAAATAAATGTATAATCCTCAATATCCTATGTATAGAAAGCATATCCTCATGCATTTTGTGCATAAAACTTATAAAATATAATATAGTTAGCAAGACAGGGGGTTAAGGAATTTTCCCTTTCAAATCTCTCATCTTTGCATGGAATTCCTCTTCCACATAATAGCTGGTTTGAATTCATGGTCTTGCTACCTCTAGGCATGCAATTCTCGGATTTGTCCATATTGACAGCAACATTGTTTGTCAAAACAACCACTAGTAATTTTCTAGCTCCTCATTCAAACTCTGGTGGCTTTCCCTTGTTCCCTACTGGATAAGCTTTCCAACGCCTATCCCCATGCTCCATTCATCTTTTATGAATGTTGGGTTTGACTAATTTGCCCAAAACATAGAATTTCCTTTTCACAAGAACGACTGTCTCAGGGGACGACGGGGGTCAAGGGGGCTTGCCCCCTTGCGCCACTACAGGGAGGTTCGAGGGCAGCGCCCTCATTTTTTGTTGTTGTAATTCTTTGATTTTCGTGCAATCTAGCGCATAAGATCGCTGCCATTCTTCTCCTTTTTAGCCCTGTAAAAACAGCTGAAAATCCCACTGAAAAACAACTGAAATCCACTGAGAAATCCCTCTGAAAACTCAAAATTTTCCTTTGGCCCAATCAGACCCTTTTCCAACAATTTTTTCAACACCCTACATTCAAAACACCTAACATTCCGCTGTATCGCCGATACGAATCACAATCCTTTCCACTGCATCGGCGACCAGAACCACTATCCATCAGGTGGATAGCTCCTTAGGCATCTGCAACGTCGAGCAGTAAACCGTCTGTGGATTCCGTGGCTAAACAAATCATCGTCGGTTGAAACAACTAATTTCTCCCGACGCATCGGTGGACCAAACAACTAGCTTCTCCTGGCCTATCGGCGGTCCATTCATCTACACTTCCAAACTTTGTTGGCGATCGAATCCTCTACCTGTCGGACGGCTAGTTCTCTAAGCTTCCGACACTTTGGCGATTTGATCTTCATTTTTCATCTAACGTGTCGGCGGTCCAATCCTCTAAAGTTTTCCGATGTTTTCTATACTTAGAAATTTTTTTGTAAATTTTTCTTCTTCTTTCCACCGCCACATTGGCTACTCAATCAACTATCCTTCACCGATGTTTCGGCGATCTTCAGAATATCTCCGTCGAAACTATGGCTCTGCCTTCAACTAATTTTCGCTGAAACCTTCTCTTCTCTTTTGCCACTGCATTAGTAACCTCATCTTCTATTTTTCTCCGATACTTGCTGCCGCATCGGCTGCTCAAACAACTAACTTTCACTGACGGTTTCCATACTTAGGGAAATTTTCAAATTTTCAAGGTCTTCAAAATTTTCCTCTTTGTCGGCTTATTTCACCCATTGGAATCAGTTCTCAACACCTCTTCATTTCCACTGTTGCGGCTCTCTTTCGGCGAGCCTCCTATTTCTTCTGCCGCCGCCGCTGCATCGGAAGACTTCTCGTGAAGCTTCCCGCCGCAACTGCTGCTTCGACTTTCGACGGCATCGGAGGTCCTTCCATCTAAATGTGCTAATGTTTTGACAGTCTTTAGCTGAATCCTTTCGATGATCTCAACACTTAGAATTTTTTTTTTTGAATTTTCACCCATGTCGGCTCAATCATGTACTGTCTGCCGCCGCCGTTGCGGCTCAAACCTGCCAACTTGGCCGACGTATCGGCGCCTTCATCATCTTTCCATCCGCTTCGTCGGCTCAAACTTCCTCTAACTCTTGCCATTGCCAGGGTTTGTATCGGAGGGTCTTCCGACGATCCGATGGTCTTGACACTTAGAAAAGTTTCTTGAAAATTCCTTCTGACCATCCCTCGTTGGGTGGAATTCCGCCTAGGCTATCCGATGCATCGGAGGAGCTTCTGGCTAAGTCCTTTGATGTATTGGGTGGGCTTGAGCCTAAGCCATCTGATGATTTCCATACTTAGGAAAATTTCTGAAATTTTCCTGTCATCTTCTTTGATTTCTCATTTCTCTTCTGCTGGGCGGAGGGCAACCTACCTCTATCGCTGATTCTCATGGCCCATGGAGGCCCAATTGTTGCAACATACACTCTGTCACTGCATCTTCACGGCCCATTCAGGCCCATGCTGCAACCTTTGCTCTGATACCACTCTGTAACGTCCCTTGTCCCTTCAACCGGCGAAGAGGACGCTACTAACACCAATCATATGGGAAAACAACCCCATGAACATGAATAGACATCAATGCTGAATTAAAAAGCTTAACATAATACATACTAAGATGCATAAAACCTACAAGGATGCATGGTTACTCAACATTTAGCGGAAGCAAACATATACATTCCAGCGTTTAGCATGTTCATCATTCTTCATGAAACATTATATATAATTGCAGAGATGAAACAATCAAGAGTACTTATCTTTTAATGAAGAAATCGCCCTGCAACCAGCTACGTCGCTGCAACGTTCCACCCAACCATAGGCAAGCGTGCTCATCAATCTCTCAACAACACTTCCACCCCCGAGCTGGGCATGATTCCTCAACGACTAAGGAACAAGCAGGCTAACACGTAGCCAAGGATACACAAGACACAGCCAAGCCAACACAGTTGGGTTTATCAGGCCGTCAAGGAGCTAGGATAGGCTAAATGCTAGGTTGGTGGCCTCAAACACTAGTCTTCTCATGCATACCCAGCCTCTAATCCCACTCACAATAGTCCGAAGACCAACCACTGCCTACCGCAGCAAAACAACCCATTCACAGCTCTGTGAAGAAGGCATAGACAACATGGTGACAACCCCAAACAAAAGGTGAAACACAGCTCAGGTCAAACCACACTCCAGAGTTTTTCTTGGCCCTAGCGTGGCCAAAAAAAATCAGCACGGTACATCAACAGCCACAAACTCAAAATGAATGATGGCAACAATCCATAGTCTCAAAACAAAGGAGAAGCCAAACTCCTAGCGTGGACAGAGGAAAACTCAGCTAGCGAGATGTGGCAATCAACAGCCAACCAACATCCATGAGCCCACAGCACACACAGTTCCCCAATGTAATGGCTGGAGAACTTACACAGGAAGAAAAGGGAAAAGAACAAACTCTCAGCCTGTGCGCAAAGGAAAAGACACAGCCCAGGCAAAACATGGAAGAAAGAAACACACACGTAGTCCAAAATGGAAGAAGAAATCGGACTCTCAACAGCATCCAAAAATCAGGGGAAGAACGACAGCAACCCAAATCGTGGGTTAAACCAACAACAAGCCTGAATCATGGATTAAAACCATGGCTATTTCACATACACAACAAAAATCGTGCCCTTAAGGCCGCTCTTCCAGCTCGCTGCATGCACAAAACCAAAAAACGAATCCCCCAACCGGTGCATGAGGAAAAATGAACCGACCTCCTCCTGTGCGTCCCTTCTTGAGAGTGAACATACCTGGGAAGAGTGGCGTCGTGGAGAGAATGGTGGTGGAGGTTGCTTCCAACGTGAGGTCAACTCGCTGGTGGAGTGTACGCATGGGCAAGGATTGACAGTCCTGCCACACTCCACTCCCAGCCATAACTGCCTCAACTACTCAACAAGACATTAAAGTGGTTGGATGAGACAAGGGAAGATGGCAAATCAAACAAGGTGGTAACACATGGGTTTCCCCACCATAGACTAAGGTTTTACATCCCCCACCCTTATCCTTTGGAATGATGCCCTTTTCATTTTAACGTTGCACCGTCATAGCTGGCTGTAGGTTTATTTTAATTGATGTGCATGTTTACATGGTGCCAAACTATAATGTGCCAGATAACATGATATACCATCGACAACTATCCCTATTGCTGAAACATACAGAACCGAATCGATGGTGGGGATTTTTCCTTTAGCTCCTCACCACGATTAATTACATTATATACATCATGCAAACGGGGTCAAAACGGGGGTGTTACAGTACATCGGTAAAATATATTTAGAATATACTTTGAAGTTACAATATTGCAACATCCTACACTGCCTCTGCCATCACGAAATTTGCCATGAAAAGGAAGGGCTTGTACACCCCTTTTCCTGCTCCCACTAGGCCACGAAAACCCTTCTCCTTGGATTACATCTTAGGATTACCTTTAATGAAGCATGGTAATGACTATGTGTTTACGGTCATGGATCACTTCTCTAAGATGGCCGTTATGATAGATTGCATGAAGAGAATATTCACCGAAGTCACTACTAAGATATTCTTTGAGCATGTGTGCATTCATTTTGGGTTTCCACAGACTATCATTTCATATCAGGATGGTAGGTTCCTAAGCACTTTCTGGCCCAATATTTGGTCATTGATGAATACTAACCTCACCAAGTCGACTTCCTTCCACCCCGAGACGGATGGAAAAAAAATAGTAACAAACAAAATGATTGTGTATATTATTATCCCCAAACATGGGATGAGAGCCTTACATATATTCAACATAGCCATAACGTATCCCCTCATATCTCTACCGACCACATCCCTTTTCGGGTGTTCCTGGGATTCCAACTACTGGCCCCAATTAATGAAACTTTTCCCATTGCATCGACATGGGAGGAATATTCCCATGCTTAGATAGAGGATAATAAGACCACTATATTTTTTGAACGTATCTACCACATCTTTAATAGGCCCGTGACATTTTTAAAACATTAAATACCAAATACAAGCAATGACATGGCCAACACCGGGTTCCACATAAGTTTAAGATGCGTGACAAGGTTTGGTTGCATTTGTAGAAAGAGAGGGTCAGAGGACCCCATCACAAGATTCATCCACTTAAATATGGGTCATACATCATCACCAAGGTAGTTAGTGAGAATTCCTTCGAATTAGTAATTACTCCATTCCTTAGCTTTCACCCAGTACTTAATGTGGATCTGCTTCGCCCATATTTTCCACCATTGTTGGACACATCGAAGGTGGAAGAGAAGTTGAAACCTACATAGATCAACCCTAACTACATGGAATAGGAAAATACTAATCAGATCATGGACACATAGGTTAATGTAACTCAACAACAGAAGATCCAATTGTATCAGGTTGCCAAAGCAGGTAAGCTACTCCACCAAGGCAAGTGGCTCACCAAGAGTCAAGTTCAGTAGAAGTTTTTCCTTTTGATGGGAGAAATCCTCGTAATGGACACCATTTCTTCCTAATGGGGGAGGAATAATCCACATGGATATAGGTGGCCACCCACTTATGCCACTGGATCAAAACAGTTTTCCAAGTTGGAAATTTTCTAGTAATTTTCTATTGTTTTTTGGGCTCTGAACTTTCAATGCCATTCTAAGGCCCTAAACAATGTCTTTTGGGTCTGCAACAACCTAGACAATAGCCATAGTCTCTCATATTGATTTGTTCCCGTATTTTACTCCCCAGATAGATATTTCCAATAGACTATCGATCACCCAAAACGGAGATCGTATGCAAAGGTTATGACCTCAAGAATTTGATTGTTCAACTAACTACCTTGAGGTTGAAAACTTTATGACGGTTCATTTCCTAGGGAATTAGTCTTAGAAACAAAAAGATAGTACCTTGAGATCTGTATTCATCAATGACAGATTCTCTCGCTCTCGACATAGGCTCAAATCATTGACCTTTGATCGAAAGATTCGACTGAGTGTTTGGCACCAGATAATCTATTCACATTCAGTAGATTATACTAGGGTACCTTGGAAATCATTGACATCAATGGTGCTCTCCCTCGCACTTGTTAACGGTTTACATCATTGACCAGTAATCAAGTGGATTCTACCATGTTCGACATCAGAACATTGTAATCACATGGATAGAATCGTGCTTTATGAAAGATGAGACGAAGACCCTGGGTATCTTTTGGAAAGAACTCATAGCTTTCTCCCTAGGTTGTGATGGAGTATTTGTATGAGTCCTAGCTTGGATCCACATTTGTATGTTCATGGCTGTTCTCAGATTTGCGTTTGTATGACATATATCTACATTGTATGTCTAGTAGCTATGTCCAAATTTGAGTCTTATTCACATGGATCTACATTGTATTTTAGTAGCCATGAATTTTTTGTATATCACATGGATCTGCGTTGTATTGGTCAGCAGCCATGTTGCGAGGCATTTGGGACATGTATCAAAATGTGCTGCAGAAAGTTTGTGATGTTTGAGAAGTTCTGACCATTGGACCTTTGCCTCAAGATTATAGCTTGTTCTTCCAAAGTATATTGCCTATCATTTCCCTCTAGCCATTATACTTTAGGGGGCATTCTATTATACTGAAATCTCGTCACCCTCATGTTATGAGATAGGTATCCCATTGTCTACTTCAATCCCTCAAAGTTTTCACTAGAGAAATGAAGGTTCAAATTAACCCCTTGCAATTTTTCCCTGTGTTGAGTTGGTAACCCTGAAATCTCGTCATCAACATATGATAAGATCCTAAACATCCACGTTTTCCCTCATTCCCAAATATTGAAGTGAAAACATTGATCCAGATGTCAAGCTTGCACATAAAAACCTAGCACTGCTTCTACCCTCAAGCCTAGGAGTGGTACCTTCTTCAGAACCACTTGAGTTGTGTTGAAGACAGGTGGTGGCACTACCTTTATTCTTTATTTGAAGAGCGGTTCTTCCCTAGCACCGCTCTGTCATCAAGGAGCAGGAGCGGTGCCCTTGGTAAAAAGTGAAAAAGAGAGACTTCACGAAGCTTCTAGATCAAAAGCTTCGTGGTAGGCCTTATCCCTATTCACCTGGGTCAATTGAGCTCGAGATCCATCCTTTGGGGATATCCTATCCACCTCACCCACCAAAATATCAACCATCTCTATCCATTTGAGGCCTATTAAAATAGGCTCATACCCCATGGTTGAGGAGAGAGCAAAGTCATGCTACCATTTTGACATTATGGCTCGATCCATTAGAACGAGCATAGAGGAGCAAGTTGGAGCTATTGGGGATAAGACATCGATTTTGTGGAGGAGTGCATCAACACTAAGGCACATGTTGTAAACTCTTTCATTATTTATCAAGGCAAAGTTGGTTCCTTTCCCATATACTTGTTATGTATAATCTTGCATGTTTATTATCCGATTCCTTAGTCACTGATATAGATCTATAGATGATGTTCTGGTACTTTTGATCTTTTGTGTTTGATGTGTTTATGCAGGTATTTTATTGGATATCTTTCTCCATAGGTGAAGAGTATTAATTTGTCACAGTAGTCTAGGAACTGAAAACACAGTCTCACAAAGAATACAGACAAATAAAATTGGCAAAATGGTGCTGCAATGGAAGTAGTAGCTCTATATAATCAAATGAATAATGAATAATACAATACAATGATCATGCAAGATGCAAGAATGCCAAGACAATTCGAATTCCCAAGGATGTCATTCGAATTGAATGAGTGAGTCTAGCTTAACTGAATGTAAGCCATAGTGAACACACAATTAACCACTGATCAAAACCCTAATTGACTCAACTGAGTCCTAACTGAAGTCGAAGTGTAATAAATGACTGAGTCTAACTGAAAGTAGCTTAGACACATGTCACTGCATGCCAACCCACAAGTGGTAGTGCATCAATCACCCCAATGAACCCCGATGAAGTTAACTGAAGTCTAATTGGCCATCAGAGGTGGTTGGAGGCGCCCCTGTTGACTCCAGTTCATTAAATATTAATTAAATAATCAATTTAATTAAAGGAGGTGCCTTGACTGCTCTTTTTAACTAATTGTAACCATCAGTTAGAAATTAAGTGCATTTATGACACTCAGATCACCCCTGGAGTGCTCCAGTTAGCCTCCCCGAATGAAGGAGAAGGCTCAGTTGGCCTCCTTGACTGAAGGTAGGAGTGGGTGTGCTCATGCTGAGGTCATAC
>LPNX010829438.1:0-87052 GCA_001517045.1 Pseudotsuga menziesii | reverse complement strand
GGGGGGGGGGGGGGGGGGGGGGGAGCCCCCCCCCCTGGACCCCCCTTGAATGTGTATGAATTCGTACGTATTTTCAAGAATTCTGATTGATGTTGATCGTTTAAAGCTTTATAGTTGGCTTTGAATAGAAATTGGTCTTGTTAGATCTCTGATTTCTGTCTTCTTTGATAGAACAAGAAAAGATTCATTCCAATTTTTCTTCATTTGTTATACATGATTGTTGTATGGTTTTTCCTTTTTTCAAAAATTGTGACAGAATCCATATAAATGTTATTGTAGAATGTTGCTTTTAGTTCATTCTCACTTTAGTTGAAAAATCTGAACACTTTTGTATAAAGTTGTAACAATCTTTTCTTGCTTTTCATTAGAGATCTCACTTCATTTTCAGTTCAAAATATAATATTTTGTTTGTTTCAGTACGGAAAGGACCACATAAGCAAGTTTCTTTTATTTTTGTATGGGATTTATTCTATGTTTCAAATGAATTGAACCTCTCTCTCCCTTCCTTAAGTAGGGCATACTTTTAAAGTGAAAGTGAAAATTTTGCACTATCATACTGCATGGTTTTACTTTTATGTCCTCACCTCAAGCATCCACATAACTGTTCAAGATAAAATTAAGCGTTAGCTTAGGTTTAAATTTTTTATCAATTTGTGTGATAGGTTAGTGACGTGTTCGGGTGTCGTAAAATGTAGGATTTGTCATTAATTTGTTTGCACTACAACCCGGGACTTGCGCGGTTCTTCCACGTACCGTCAGTATATCGAATGACCTTTCACGTAACCTTGAGGTATATCGAAAGGTACTTCACATACTCAATTGTATATTAGAAGGCCCCTTGTGGACGGTTGTGCATTAGACAACACTACTACCGATTTGAGCTCCCACGTACCTTGCGTATATTGGGAGATACTTTTAGGAATCCTGAGACCATCCGAGTTGACCCTTTGGCCGTCTTGGCATCACACTAGTTGTGAAGCCTTGATAATCCCGTCAGGTTCCAGACCTTTGATCCACTCCTCTCACATATTTTTCTTGGTTCTTTAGTTTGAGTAGCACTTGTTGTCTGTACAGTTAGGATTTATTAGAAGAGAGAGATAGTTTTGTTACATACTTATGGCTTCGCCTTCCAAGAGTACCAACCAAAAGACTCCTTTACCAAGCACATCTTTTGTTTTCCCTCCATATGGGATGTTGGTCCTCCTCTCATGGCTACATTAAGCCTTCTTGGATTGACTATCAGTTTACCTGCTTGGTTATTCTCTATTCCAGTCATCCCATGTACACCAACTGCTTCAGATCCTAATCCTTCATCGCGGGAGAATCAACCTCATGTTGATCCCTTTCCTTCTTCGCTCGATGTGTCTTATCCCATTTCTCCCTCTTTGCTTGTTGAAAGTTGTAGTACTAGTAGTTAGGTGGATAAGAAGAATAAGAAAAGGAAGATTAAGAAGAAGAAAAAATAACAGAAAACCAAGTCTCAACCAATTACTCCTCCGAGTGTGGAGAGTGTTGATATGCACACCCAAAGACCGTGTAAGCCCAAATTCCCTTGTAGGCTTTGCAAGGGTGACCACCTTCTGAAAGATTGTCATGGTCTGGCCCTAGTTTTAGAAGAGTGGTCTAAGGTTTCCTGACAATCGATGTCATTAGCCTCTAGTCATCATACTGATGATCCCCCCTCAACCAGTGACTCTGTGGTTAAGAGTTGGAAGGGTAAAGTCACAAATCCTTTCTTGCTATGCAAGGACATGAAATTTACTTACCTTTGTCCTCACATGGATGAATCTTCTAAGTTGTTGTAAGATATTACTATTTCTCGTCAATGGCTTCCAACAGGTTATCGTAAGTTGTCTCTTGAACCCCCACTAGTTGACCAAGTGGTCGGTCCAGTTCTAACCTCGGTCGATCCCACTTTTCCTTTGAAGAGTGAAGTTGAAGTGGTCAATTCAGCTTCATCTGTGGTTGATCCCACTCTTATTTTGAAGAGTGAAGTTAAAGTGGTCGAGTCGATGTCATCTCCACCCGATCCCACTCTTTCGTCAGAGAGTGCTAAGACTGAAGTAGTCAGTTTAACCAATTCTTCATCTTGTTCTTCTCTTCCAGTAGAGAATGAACTTAAACCTGCTGAAGTTTTTATGCTTTGTTCTGATTGTTCTTGACAAGAGGAAATTTTGTCTGTTTCGTCAGAACCCTCTCCAAGTAATGAGGTTATTTCCTTTGACTGGAGTAACCTAACAGAGTCTCGTCTTTTTTCGAGTGTTCCTTTCCAGATATCCGTGCGAATTACCACTAAGAGTATACTCCACACTATTGTCGACGAAGGGGCTTCTGTTAGCATTCTATCATCTACTACTTGGAAAGCCACAGGTTCTCCTCCGCTTGTGCCAGCCACCGATCAGATATTGGCTTTTAATCGAAGACCCACAGTGCCTTTAGGGATCCTTCCTCAGTTTCCTATTACTTTGGAAGGAAAAAATGTCTGTATCGATGTTATGGTAGTCAAAGGTACTTTATATTTTAATCTGCTCCTTGGGTGTGATTATGTTTACGCCATGAAACCTGTAGTGTCCACACTCTTTTGAGTGATGTGTTTTCCCCACGACGGGAATATTGTGACCGTTGATCAACTTTCCTTCGTTAAACTTGATTATCATGTGATTCCTAGTCATCAGACTTCCTTGAATGTCCCACATGTTCTTGTGGCTCTTTACCCTTCTAGTTAGCTTCTTCCCATCATAGGTAAAATCGGGGGCATGGCTACAGCCTCTGGATATCATACTGGAGTTAATTCACTAGCTTCTGATGTAAGGGGGCAACCCACCAACCTCTGGACATCATGTTGGCCTAGAACTTGCTGTGAGCATAGTTCCCAGTCTATGTCAAGCTCGTTAAAAAAAGAAATAGATGCTTGTGAGCATATTTCCCATTCTATGTCAAGCTCATTAAAAAATGAAATAGATGCTTGTGAGAATAGTTCCCATTCTATGTCAAGCTCATTAAAAAATGAAATAGATACCTGTGACCATAGTTCCCATTCTATGTCAAGCTCGTTAAAAAATGAAATAGATTCCCATGAGCATAGTTCCCATTTTGTGTCAAGATCGTTAAAAAATGAAATAGATTCCCTTGAGCATAGTTTATATTTTGTTTCAAGCTTGTTAAAAAATTAAATAGGTTGTTTCAAGCAAATTTTACCCTTTTGGTTTCAAGCTTGCATAAAAATGAAAGCATGTTTGTGAGCATACTTCCTTTTTCTGTGTCAAGCTCGTTAAAAAATGAAACAAGTTGGTGAATATAGTTCCCATTTTGTGTCAAGCTCGTTAAAAAATGAAATAGATTCCCTTGATCATAGTTTATATTCTATTTCAAGCTCGTTA
Source organism: Pseudotsuga menziesii (assembly GCA_001517045.1). NCBI lineage: Eukaryota > Viridiplantae > Streptophyta > Pinopsida > Pinales > Pinaceae > Pseudotsuga > Pseudotsuga menziesii. Next base: position 83,672 of record LPNX010829438.1, on the reverse strand, counting down.
AAAAATTAAATAGGTTGTTTCAAGCAAATTTTACCCTTTTGGTTTCAAGCTTGCATAAAAATGAAACCATGTTCGAGAGCATAGTTCTTCTCCTGTGTCAATCTCATTAAAAAATGAAACAACACCTGACCATCATGTCAGTTTTCTCCAAGCATAGTTACTTTCTGTTTCAAGCTTGTGTAAAAATGAAACAAATCCCTTTCCCTTGAGTCGAGTCTTCCCTTTAGTGTTAGAACTTGAACCTTCTTTTCACCTGTTTGATTCTCGTTCTTCCTACACCCCTGGTGAACATTTTTGCATTAGTTGTTATACCAAAATCCTGTCACCATCATGTGATAAGACGTTTGACATACCTACTTGCCCTGAATCCTAGCTTATGGAGTGGAAACTAAATGGTTTTTCATCAATCTGTCATACAAATTCCCAGCACCGCACATGCCCCTTTATCCAGGAGCGGTACCCTTGCTCACACCGCCTTTCATCGGTTGTCCATAAGTGGTGCCACCACCCATTGCCCTTGGTCCATAGGTGGTTATTACCAGAACCGCTTTGTCATAGAAGGAGAAGCGCGGTACCCTGGGTAAAAAGAGAAAAAGAGAAGTTTCTCGAGGCTTCTAGATGATAAGCCTCGTGTACTGCCTTATCCCTACTATTGTGGGTTGGTTGAGCTCGAGATCCCTCATCCTAGGATCTTAGAGGCCACCTCACCCACTAATTTCTCAACCATCTCTATCCATTAAAGCCCTATAAATATGAGCTCATAGCCATGGTTGAGAGGAGAAAATTTGAAGGTATTGTTATGCTGTTGGATTGATCCTTGGCCCAAGATCATTTGGAGAGAGCATAGAGAGCTAGAGTCGGAGCTTTTGGGGATGAAGAGCTGGTTTCATGGAGATGCATGTCAACACTAAGGCTTGGTTGTAAACTTCTTCATATTTCTAATGCAAGTTGATTTCTGTCCCACATATGATGTTGTTCTTGTGATTTCGCATATATATGTTGCTAGATTCCTTAGTCACTAGCATAGATTAGTAGATCATATTCTGGTTGCTTTGATTCATTTCGTGTTGATATTTTTTGCAGGTACACAAGTGAACTTTCAAAGCCTTTTATTCCAGATATCTACAGCGTCTAGGGAGAGTCTTCAACTTCTCTCCTCTATTTGTTCTGGATCTGAACCATTCAGACCAGTGGAACACCTTGCTGTTCGCAGGAGGTGAAATATTCTAGCTAACAAATCTGGCGACTCTGCTGGGGAATAGGGTATTCAGTTGTTCTAATCTTCCTCAGTCTACAGCTCTTGTCCGAATCTAGGCTCTTTTTTCTTCAAATCTCTTCAAGGAACAACACATGTTCTGTTGGCAAGGAGCGGTGCCACTGCCTGAGTCTAGTTAGCAATGAGCGGTGCCACTGTCTGAATCCAGTGAGTAAGGAGCGGTTCTGCCTCAAAACTGCCAGTCAGCAGCTTCATCTGCGCTAGGTAGGCCCTATTCCAGACCTTGTATTCTGCAGTCGCTTTGATTGTTGTATTCTTTCTGCATTCAAAGAGAGTCTATGTTTCTTGCATTGGAGTTTACATTATTTTCTTTGCTTGAAACCTCTTGCTCTTTTATGTAGATATTATTCATTGGAATTGGAAATATACATTTCATTTTCATGTGTAGGCTTTGGTTTGTTTTGGACTTAGAATGCATGAGTGATCCATGTTGTTTTGAGTCTTTCTTTTCTTGGGTGATTCTTTTTTCCTTTTGCATGCTTATTTTTTCAGTGCTTGGTAGGAAAGATTGGTTCTTCGTTTCCTTGTCTGTTTCAAAGAGAAGTTTTAATTTTCTCTCTCTTTTGCTTTATCCACAAGCTTGTTGAACGATTTTCTTCTTGTTTTGTGCATGATTGTTTGAAATTCTAGATCTTATGTTCATCAAGAAGAAATATTTGTTTTAAGCTTTGCATGCATTAGAGTTAGATTTGTTTGGAAACGTTAGTGAAATCATCTTTCCATTAAGTTTTTATGCATCTTTTTCAAGCATGAAAAGATAGGAAACCTTTTGATTTATGTTATATGTTCTCTAGATCTCTTTCTTATTTTCTTTGAAGATTGTTTGGGGTGCATTGATATTTTACTTTTCGTTTGAAAAGATAGAATTGCATTTGCATTTGGGTGTGCATTTTTGGGAAGAAAAGTAAATCTCTCTCCCTCTCTTAGGTAGAATTTCATTGAAGATGAAAACTTGCATTATCATATAGATCAGTGTGCATTTTCTTTAAATTCAAGTTTTCACTCCATGGTTCCACCTAAACGCACAAGATAAAATTAACGGTAGTGCTAGGTTAAAACTTTTAGCAATTTGAGTGATAAGTTAGAGACGTGTTTAGGCGTCGTTAATAGTAGGAGTTGTCATTATTTGTCAGCATTACATCTTGGGACCCGCGCGGTTCTTCCACATACCGTCAGTATATCGAACGACCTTTCACGTACCCTTGAGGTATATAGAAAGGTACTTCACGTACTCGATTGTATATCGGAAGGTCCCTTGTGAATGGTTATGCATTAGATAGCACTACTACTGATTTGAGCTCCCTCGTACCTTGCGTATATCGGGAGACCCTTTTAGGAATCCTCAAACCATTTGAGTTATCCTTTTGGCCTGTCTTGTGAGGTTCCTGACTCTTATCCACTCCTTTCACATGTTTTCTTGTTGCTTTTAGTTTGAGTAGTACTTGCTTGTGCGTGGTAGTTAGGGGCTTATTAGAGAGTTTAGAGATGGCATCCTCATCTGGGGCTACCACTCAAGAGGTCCCTTTCCAAGGTGTACCTTTTGTATTCCTTCCAAGTGAAGGTATTGGTCCTCCCTTTATTGCCACTCTAAATATTTTTGGATTAACTATAGGATTACCAGTCTGGCTATTTAATACAGTAATTCCTGTTACACCTAATGTCTCAAATGTCACCTCTCCTTCGGGAGGGGATCGACCCCAACCTAATCCCTCTCCTTCTTCGTCGGTTGTTGCTACATCCCTTCCTTCTTCTTCGCTTGACCAAAGCTCTATGGTTAGTAGTCATGTGGATAAGAAGAAGAAGAAAGGGAAGGGTAAAAAGAAGAAGGATAAGAAAGAGAAAAAGCAGCAATCATTTGCCCTTGATGGTGCTCGTTCTAAGAGAACATTCGAAAAACCCAAGTTCCCTTGTAAGCTTTGCAAGGGGGACCACCTTCTTAAGGAGTTTCCTAGTCTCTCCCGTGTACAAGAAGAGTGGTATAAAAGATCCAAACCGTCTGTGTCATCAACCTCTGATCATCATGTTGACGATACTCCCTCAACCAGTGACCCATTGGTAAAAGGTCGTAAGGGTAAAGTCTTGTATCCTTGTTTGATATGCAAGGCTATGCATCGTACTTTTCTTTGTCCAAGCATGGATGAAGCTTCGCATTGGTTGGAAAATATTACTGACCATCAACAGGTGATTCCAACAAGTAATAGTAAGTTATTCCTCAATCCCCCACTGGTTGACCAAGTGGTCAATTCGGATTTATCTATGGTTGATCCCACTCTTCCTTTAGAGAGTGAAGTTAAAGTGGTCGAGTCGGTGTCATTTCCACCCGATCCCGCTCTTTCATCAGAGAGTGTTAAGACTGAAGTAGTCTCTTTGACCAAATCTTCATCTTGTTCTTCTCTTCCAATAGAGAATGAACCAAAACCTACCGAAGTTTTTATGCTTCATTCTGATTGTTCTTGACAAGAAGAAATTTTGTCTGTTTCAATAGAACCCTCTCCAAGTAGTGAGGTTATTTCCTTTGACTAGAGTAACCTAACAAAGTCTCGTCTTCATTCGAGTGTTCCTTTCCAGATAGTTGTGAATGTTACTGCTAAGTGGATACTTCGCACTATTGTTGACGAAGGGGCTTCTGTTAGCATTCTATCCTCAACTGCTTGGCAAGCTTTAGGTTCTCCTCAGCTTGTACGAGCCATCGATCAAATACTGGCTTTTAATCATAGACCTACAGTTCCTTTAGGGATCCTTCCTCAGTTTCCTATTGATATGGAAGAAAAAACTGTCTGTATTGATGTTATGGTGGTCCAAGGTCCTTTATATTTTAATCTACTCCTTGGACGTGATTATATTTATGCCATGAAGGCTGTTGTGTCTACACTCTTTAGAGTTATGCATTTTGCCCATGATGGGAAGATTGTGACCATTGATCAGCTTTCTTTTGTTACACCTGACCATCGCATTACTCCTAGTAATTAGACTGCCCTGAATGTGCTACATGTTCTTGTGGTTCCTTCCCCTTCTTCTAGTTAGCTTCTTCTCGTCGTAGGTAAAATGGGGGGCATGGCTCTAGTCTCTGGACTTCATAATGGAGTTGAGCCGCTAGCCTTTATGAAATGGGGGCAACCTACCAACCTCTGGATATCATGTTGGGTAGGAGCAGGTTTCCTAGAGCATAGTTTACCCTGTGGTTTCAAGCTCGTTAAAAAATAAAACCACTCCTTAAGCATAGTTTACGATTTTGGTTTCAAGCTTGCATAAAAATGAAACCATGTCTAGAGCATAGTTTACTTTTGGTTTCAAGCTTGTTAAAAAATAAAACCACTCCTTAAGCATAGTTTACGCTTTTGGTTTCAAGCTTGCATAAAAATGAAACCATGTTTAGAGCATAGTTTACCCTGTGGTTTCAAGCTCGTTAAAAAATAAAACCACTCCTTAAGCATAGTTTACGCTTTTGGTTTCAAGCTTGAATAAAAATGAAACCATGTCTAGAGCATAGTTTACCCTGTGGTTTCAAGCTCGTTAAAAAATAAAACCACTCCTTAAGCATAGTTTACGCTTTTGGTTTCAAGCTTGCATAAAAATGAAACCATGTTCTGAGCAAAGTTCCCATTCTATGTCAAGCTCGTTAAAAAATGAAATAGCACCTGACCATCATGTCAGGTTCTAACCATCATGTCAGTTTTTTCTTGAGCAAAGTTCCCATTCTATGTCAAGCTCGTTAAAAAATGAAATTGATCTCTTCAAGCATAGTTTACCTTTTGGTTTCAAGCTTGCATAAAAATGAAATCATTCTTGAATATAGTTCATTTTCTATTTCGAGCTCGTTAAAAAATGAAGTAGGTTTCCTTAAGCATAGTTTACGTTTTGGTTTCAAGCTTGCATAAAAATGAAATCATGTTCCAGGCATAGTTACCTTCTGTTTCAAGCTTGCGTAAAAATGAAATAGATCCCCTTCCCTTGATTCGAGTCTTCCCTTTAGTGTTAGGACTTGAACCTTTGCATGCCCGATTCTCGTTCTTCCTACCCCCATGGTGAACATTTTCACATTAGTAACTAGGTTTTTTAGGTTGGGTATGGAAGAAGAATCGTCAAATGAAATGAATCTTGGGGGCATGTCGAGCCGCTAGCAACCATGCTAGGGGTAGGCTTCGCTAGCAATCATGCTGGGGGCAAGATTCCAACCTCTGTATATCATGTTTATGGGATTTTTCAAGCATAGTTTACCAATTGGTTTCAAGCTTGCATAAAAATGAAACCAATCTTTGAGCATTCTCTCAACTGATCTTCGAGCTCGTTAAAAACAGTAAGATGGTGTTGAGCTTACTTTTCATTTTTCGTGCTCTGGTTAAGACATGAAAAGTGGTTTGAGATTAGTTTATTACTTTTTTGTGCTCTGGATTCAAACATGAAAAATTCTAATGGAGTCCTCTTTAAACCCTTTTCAGGCTCCCTAAATATGAAAAGATCATCGAGCGATCTTGTCTTCTTCATGCTCGTTAAAGTATTTAAAGAGTCATCCGTCCGACGGTAGGTCATCTCTTTCTCGGTTCGGATAGGACTATTTACGAGAAAGGAACACTCCAGCCAATCATGACTGGAAGAGTTCTCTAAGGTATGATTTTACACTTTTTCGGGCCTTAGAGACTAAATCATACAAAAAAGGACCCCCATGGAGTTTTCTTCTGTATTCGTTCAGACTCTCTAAACATGAACGATACCGGGTTTCTTTCAGCGGACTCGTTAAATTAAACATTGAGAGACCCATTTTGGGAACGAACCCCTCCTCTCTCAGGTTCGTAAAACATATGAGACTAGACTTGTCTTCTGACAAGCTATATCGAGTGTTTGTTACCCTCTTTGAACTTGTAAAACTGAAAAGAGGCACTCATCGATCATGATGGGGAAAATGGGAAGGGAATCATTTTGTAAACAATGGCAGTTGTTTGTCGTTACCTTTGAACATGGCACTTATCTGCACAATCATGTCAGTCAATTGGGTATTCAGCTGATCTCTGTGACGATCCACTTTCATGAGTCATGTCAATCCTTTGAGTCTTTCAAAAGAATGCATTGTCCACTATCGCATTGTGTATCTGTCTTGTCTAGTTTTGCTGCCAAGTCATTTTGTCGTGCTGCCCGATGTTCAAAGGGGATTTGAAGAATTTTTACCTCTGCAGTCTACACAATATTTATGTTAGTATCTTTTGTTAGTCATATGGTTACTACATTCACATAATTCTAGAACTATGTTCCGAGTTTCGTGTTGTTGATGTGGGACTCATCATGGCCCTCCTTCGAAGAGACTATTCCCATCGAAATCAGCTCATCATCTGGGAAATAGTCTTAGAAACCATATTTAGTACCTTGAGATCTGTATGCCTTAATGACATATTCTCTCGCAATCAACATAGGTTCACATCATTGACCTTTGATCGATAGAATCGACTGGGTGTTCGACATCAGGACATCTATTCGCACTCAGTAGATTGTACTAGGGTACCTTGGGAATCATTAACATTAATGGTGATATCTCCCTCGCACTTGTCAACGGTTCACATCATTGGCTGGTAATCAAGTGGTTTCTACCATGTTCGACTTCAGATCATTGTAATCACATGGATAGAATCGTACTTTGTGGAAGATGAGACGAAGACCCTAGGTTTTAGTTTAAAGCGCTCATTGCTTTTCCCCAGGTTGCGATGGAGTTTTGTATATCTAGCATGGATCCACATTTGTATGGTCGTGGCTATGCTCAAATTTGTGTCTGTATGACATAGATCTATGTTGTATGTCTGGTATCTATGTCCAAGTTTGAGTTCTCTATCACATGGATCTATGCTGTATTCTAGTAGCCATGCTTGTTTATTCCAGTCATGGATCTACCTTGTATTGGTCTGCAGCTATGAGTTTTGTTACTTGTGTCTATGAGTCAACATACTGATGTAATACAGATGCCTACTTGACTGCATACTCTGATTGAGCTAACATTTTCATCTCTTGGCGACGACTTGTTCTCAAAGCTCTCGTTTATTGTATCACTCTAAGACTCATGCTTTGGGGGGCATCCTGTTATAACAAAATCCTGTCACCATCATGTGATAAGACATTTGGCATGCCTACTTGCCCTGAATCCCAGCTTCTGGAGTGGAAACTAAATGGTTTTTCATCAATCTGTCATACAAATTCCCAGCACCGCGCATGCCCCTTTATCCAGGAGCGGTACCCCTGCTTGCACCGCCTTTCATCGGTTGTCCACAAGCGGTGCCACCACCCATTGCCCTTGGTCCATAGGCGGTTATTACCAGAATCGCTCTGTCATAGAAGGAGAAGCACGGTACCCTGGGTAAAAAGGGAAAAAGAGAAGTTTCTCGAGGTTTCTAGATGATAAGCCTCATGTACTGCCTTATCCCTACTATTGTGGGTTGGTTGAGCTCGAGATCCCTCATCCTAGGATCTTAGAGGCCACCTCACCCACTAATTTCTCAACCATCTCTATCCATTAAATCCCTATAAATATGAGCTCATAGCCATGGTTGAGAGGAGAAAATTTGAAGGTATTGTTATGTTGTTGGATTGTTCCTTGGCCCAAGATCATTTGGAGAGAGCATAAAGAGCTAGAGTCAGAGCTTTTGGGGATGAAGAGCTGGTTTCATGGAGATGCATGTCAACACTAAGGCTTGGTTGTAAACTTCTTCATATTTCTAATGCAAGTTGATTTCTATGCCACATATGATGTTGTTGTTGTGGTTTCACATATATATGTTTCTAGATTCCTTAGTCACTAGCATAGATTAGTAGATCATATTATGGTTGCTTTGATTCGTTTCGTGTTGAGATTTTTTGCAGGTACACAGGTGAACTGTCAAAGCCTTGTATTCCAGATATCTACAGCATCTAGGGAGAGTATTCAACCTCTGTCCTCTATTTGTTCTGGATCTGAACCATTCAGACCAGTGGAACACCTTGTTGTCCATAGGAGGTGAAATATTCCAGCTAACATTAGTAACCAGGTTTTTTTAGGTTGGGTGTGGAAGAAGAATCATTAGACGAAATGAAGCTTGGGGGGCATATTGAGCCCCTAGAAAGCATGCTAGGGGTAAGGTTCGCTAGCAATCATGCTGGGGGAAAGCTTCCAACCTCTGTATATCATGTTAATGGGATTTTTCAAGCATAGTTTACCCATTGGTTTCGAGCTTGCGTAAAAATGAAACCAATCTTCGAGCATTCTTTCAGTTGATCTTCGAGCTCGTTGAAAACAGTAAGATGGTGTTGAGCTTACTTTTCATTTTTCATGCTCTGGTTAAAACATGAAAATTGGTTTGAGCTTACTTTATTGCTTTTTCATGCTTTGGATTCAAACATGAAAAAGGGTTAATGGATTCTCCTTTAAAATATTTTTGAACTCCCTAAATATGAAAATATTGTCGAGTACTTGTCTTCTTCATACTCGTAAAAGTATTTGAAGAGTCATCTCTCTGATGATATGTTACCTCTTTTTCGGTTCGGATGGTCTAATTACGAAAAAGGAACACTCCATCCAATCATGATTGGAAGAGTTCTCTTGGGTATTATTTTATAGTTTTTCGGGCCCTAGAGACTAAATCATATGAAAAAGGACCCTTTGGATTTTTCTTCCATCTTCATTCAGACTCTCTAAACATGAACGATACCGAGTTTGCTTTCATTGGACTCATTAAACTAAACACTGAGAGACCTGTTTAGGGAATGAACCCCTCCTTTCTTAGGTTTGTGAAATATATGAGAATGGACTTGTCTTCGGACGAGCTAAAACGAGTGTTTGTTACCCTCTTTGGACTCGTAAAAATGAAAAGAGGCACTCATCAATCATGATGCCAGGAAATTAAGGGAAGGGAATTATTTTGCAAATAAATGGTAGTTGTTTGTCACCTTTGAACACGGCACTTGTCTGCATTTCATTCGGTCAAATGGGTAAATCAACTTCTCTATGATTCGATCCAATTTCATGAGTCATGTCACTCCTTTGATCCTTTCAAAGAATGCATTGTCCAATGTCGTATTGTGTTCCACCTCATCGAGTCAATGCTGCTAAGTCTTTTGTCATGCTGCCCGATGTTCAAAGGAAGTAAGAAATTTACCTCTACAATTAAAATAGCCTTTGTGTCAGTACTTTTGAGTCAGTCCTATGGTTACATTATCTACAACATTCCAAAAATTTATTCCAAGTTTCATGTTGTCAATGTGGGATTCATCACGGCCCTCCTTTGACGAGACTATTCCTATCGACATCAGCTCATCATCCGAGAATTAGTCTTAGAAACAAGTTTAGTACCTTGAGATGCATATGCCTCAATGACATATTCTCTCGCTCTCGACAAAGGTTCACATCATTGACCTTTGATCAAGAGGTTTCGCCGAGTGTTCGACATCAAAACATCTATTCAGACTCAGTAGATTGTACTAGGGTAGCTTGGGAATCATTGACATCAATGGTGATCTCCCTCACACTTGTTAATGGTTCACATCATTGACTGGTAATCAAGTGTTTTCTACCATGTTTGACTTCAGATCATTGTAATCACATGGATAGAATTGTACTTTGTGAAAGATGAGATGAAGACCTTGGGTATTTGTTATAAAGCACTCATAGCTTTCTCCCCAAGTTGCGATGGAGTATATTGTATGAAGTACTAGCATGGATCCACATTTGTATGGTCATGGATATGCTCAAATTTGCATCTATATGACATAGATCTACGTTGTATGTCTGGTAGCTATGTCCAAGTTTGAGTCCTCTATCACATGGATCTATGTTGTATTCTAGTAGCCATGTTAATCTCTCCCATGGATCTACCTTATATTGGTCTATAGCCATGGTGAAGACACATTTGCTCATGAGTCAAAAGTATTGATGTATTACAGATGCCCGGTTGATGTTGATCTCCGATCAAGCCGATTCTTGCCTTGAAATGATAACTTGCTCTATCAAAGCTCTCGTCTATCGCATCCCTCTAGCCTCATGCTTTGGGGGGCATTTTGTTACACCCAAATATTGTCATCAACATATAATAAGATACTAAAAATCCATGTTTTCCCTCATTCCCAAATCTTGAAGTGAGAACATTGATCCAGATGTCAATCTTGCACATAAAAACCTAGCATCGCTTCTACCCTCAAGCCTAGGAGCGGTACCTTCTTCAGCACTTCCTGAGTTGTGTTGAAGATAGGCGGTGGCACCACATTTATTCTTTGTTTGAAGAGTAGTTCTACCCTAGGACAACTCTATCATTAAGGAGCAGGAGCGGTGCCCTTGGTAAAAAGTGAAAAAGAGAGACTTCACGAATCTTCTAGATCAAAAGCTTCGTGGTAGGCCTTATCCCTATTCACCTAGGTCAGTTGAGCTCGAGATCCATCCTTTGGGGATCTCCTATCCACCCCGCCCACCAAAATCTCAACCATCTCTATCCATTTGAGGCCTATTAAAACAGGCTCATACCCCATGGTTGAGGAGAGAGCAAAGTCATGCTGCCATTTTGACATTGTGTCCTGATCCATTAGAGTGAGCATAGAGGAGAAAGTTGGAGCTATTTGGGGATAAGACATCAGTTTTGTGGAGGAGTGCATCAACACTAAGGCACAGGTTGTAAACTCTTTCATTATTTATCAATGCAAAGTTGGTTCCTTTCCCATATACTTGTTATGTATAATCTTGCATGTTTATTATCAGATTCCTTAGTCACCGATATAGATCTATAGATGATGTTTTGGTACTTTTGATCTTTTGTGTTTGATGTGTTTACGCAGGTATTTTATTAGAGATATTTCGCCATAGGTGAAGAGCCACTTCATTCCATCAAAGATTGTATTCCAGGTGTTTGTAGTTTCTAGGAGAAGTCTTCCAACCTTGTTGTGAACTATTTGTTCTGGTTCTGAACCATTCAGACCAGAGGAACAACTTCTTTCTGTAGAAGTTGTGAAATTCCTAACAACAAGGACTAATCCAAATGGATATAGGTGGCCACCCACTTATTCCACTAGATCAAATAGTTTTCCAAGTTGGAAATGTTCTAGTAATTTTCTATTGTTTTTCGGGCTTTGAACTTCCAATGCCATTCTAAGGCCCTAAACAATGTGTTTGGGTCTACAAGAACCTAGACAATAGCCATAGTCTCTCATATTGATTTGTTCCACTATTGTACTCCTTGGATATATATTTCCAACAGACTATTGATCACCCAAAATGGAGATCGTATGCAAAGGTTATGACCTCGAGAATTTGATTGTTCAACTAACTACCTTGAGGTTGAAACCTTTATGACGATTCATTTCCTAGGGTTAGTTTTTGGGATTTTTAGAGTTATTTCCCTCACAATTATGATAAATAGGACCTTTCAGAATCTTTTTGTATTCATCTTGTCACGAATGAGTGTAGATGCCACATCTATTCTCAGAGATATAGCTACCATCATATAGTTGCTTCTATTTTACATGATATTTTGTTTCATTCATTTTAATAGAATCTAAGTTTATTGTATCACTATGTCTCTTACAATATATATGTTCTTGTGAATATATTTATGCTCTTTCATTTTTTTCTCACATAAATATAGATCGTACACTTTTTTGTTGAACTTATTTTCAAAACTTCTATACCAAATAACATGACCAAATGATGACGGCCAATAGACTATCAATTTCTTCACCCTCCAAACAATTTCAAGGATTCTGCTTTTGATGAATCATATCATGATACAGTTTGGAGAGTCCAATTAATCTTGAATGAAAAGAAAAAAAAAGAAAGGAAAATTTTGAAAATACCATCCCAAAATTTGTGGTCAAATTGGAGTATTATGAACTCTATGACAAATTCAAGAGCCCAAAAAATTGCAAGACTGACATTTCTTCTATGAAGTATGAGGTCCTGAACATAGGTACCCATGAGACTATAAAGAATATTAATATTGGGCCTGGATTTTCACTTTAAGGAAATAACACTCTCATTTGATTACTCAAAGAATATAAAGATGTCTTTTCCTAGACATATGACAATTTAAAGACCCTTGACCCAAAAATTATGCAGTTTGTTATCCCATTACATCCAAACGCAAAATTATTTCAATAAAAATAGCACAAGCATCCTACTACCGGTCTCTTGTTTAAAAGAATTGGATAAAATTTTAGTTGTAGGAATTATATTTTAAGTTTGATATACATAGTAGGTAACTAATTTAGTGCCTATAAGAAATAAAAATGGAGTCATTAGATATGTATGAATTTCTAAAATTTGAAAAGGGGTTCCCTAAAGGATAACTATCTAGTACCCCCAATGGAACAAAGTTTAGAAAGCGTCACCTGATCTGAGATGTTTTCCTTACTTTATGGGTTTTTAGGGTATGACCAAGTTCTGGTTTCCCCTAAGGACCAATTGAAGACCGTATTCAGAACAAAATAGGGAACATACGCTTATATAAAGATGCACTATGGAATGATCAACATTGGTGTTGCATTTTAAAGAGCCATAAACACATCCTGTTGAGGATTGTTCTACAAGTCAGTAGTAGTTTACTTGGACGATGTGATTGTTTTCTCCTCCCAAAAGGATCATATCGCTACCCTTAGATAAATATTTGATCATTGCCACAAGTATGGGATCTGTTTAAACCGAAATAATTTGAATTTTGTAGTAGATGAAGGAATTCTACTAGGATTTATTGTGTCCAAATCAGGGATGAGAATTGAGCTCGAAAGAACTAAGGCCATCGCCCAAATTCCCCCCTGTTACAACAAGAAATCTATGCTATATTTCATGGGGAAGATCAAGTTTGTGTGGAGGTTAATTCTCTATTTCTCAGAGATGGTTTAACCAATGAAGATTATGATTAAAAAAGATGCCAACTTTAAATGGGGTACCACAGAAAAATGATGATTCGCACAAATAAAGAAATTAATCGTCGAAGCATATACATTAAAAAGGCCATATTTCTTGAAAGACTTCATACTATACACCTTCATGTTTGAGAGTTATTATTTGGTCGTCCTTACTTAGAAAAATCAAGAATAGAACAAAGGACTTGTAGCTTTCATGAGTTAAAGTTTTCAAGGAGCTGCATTGAAGTACCCTAAAGTGGATAAATAGGCCTATGAAATTTTGAAAGCAGTAAAACATTTCCTACCTTACTTTATTAAAAATTGAACCAAGGTGATAGTCCCATATCCCATGATAAGGAATTTTCTAGTTCAAAAAGATATCGGTGAGAAAATGGCTCACTAGATCACTACTCTCCAGGAGTATGATTTAAAGATCAAACCAGTGAAAATTGTTGAAGGGAAGGGGTTATGTAAAATAGCCACTAAATCCCAATATATAGATTGTTGAAATGATTGGTATGAAGAAGAAACCATGCTCGAGAAAGAAGTATTATATGTTCTCGCACCTACTAACTCTTGGTATTATGAAATGAAGTATTTTCTCAATCATGAAAATGCCCCTGAGTATTTGGGAACTGCATAAATCAAGAGATCTTAGGTTAAGGTATGTATAGTACCACTTTATTAATTGCATACTGTTTAGGTGGAATATGAGGATGTGTTATTGAGATGTCTATAAAGACAAGAAGTAGATAACGTACTTATGGAATTACATGATGGGCCAACTGAAGGCTATTTCAGTGGACATACCACATCTCACAAGATACTTAGAGTAGGATATTATTGGCCCACATTTTTTAAGGACACTCATTCCTACGAACAAAAATGCAGGGGAGCTAAAATATGGAGGGTAGAGAGAAACGTCTATGTTTCCCTTTGCAACTAGTGATGGTAGACAATCCATTCTAGCAATGCGGACTATATATTGTTTGAAAAATTAACCCACATTCACCTCAACAACACAAATACATCTTGATTGAAATATATCACTTCACGAATTAAACAAAAGCTATAACTTTAAACATTATCAGCAAAATCTAGGTGGTTTTGTTCCTCGAAAATAATATCATTACTAGATTTGGTGTTCGCAATTCATTGGTTTTGGATAATATGTCATATTTTTTTAATTATTATCTTTGGTATTAACTAAATTTGCGTTAGAGAAAGGAATAAATATTAAATATTCTACAAATGATTACCCTCAAGGGAATGGGGTGGTTGTATCCTCAAGAAAACTATTAATGATCACTAGATAATATGGCTTAAATCCCTCTCAAATTCCTTACGGGAATATCGGGTGACCGATAAGGCTTCCCTAGGTAATTCATCATTCTTCTCTTTTCTATGGGAAAGAATCCATTTTATAGCATAATGTTTTCTTACCATCCATTCAATTATCCCAATATGTTCAAGAAACATAATTTCCTATTAAAAAAATAATTAATAACCTCATTAAAATGGAGGAAGAAAGGAAAAAGCTAAATTCAAATTCAGACAACACGAACAAAAAATTAAGAAATGGTTTGACAAACATGCTTCTAGCATTAGATATTTCTTGGTAGAAAACTTAGTCCTAAAGTAAGATAAATAACATGATGATAAATGAAAACATTCATAGTTCCAACCACTTTGGTTAGGACCATTCCAAATTGAGGAGAAATTGGGACATAACACCTTTCGTCTAAAATATCGTCAAGGGAACATTGAGGATCCATACATCAATGGAAATATTCTTAAGAAATACTTTTCTTAATATAAGATCACACTGTACCATATTGTAAATATTATATTAAAAAATAAAAACCCTTGGATCTATCCAATCTGGGGAAATTGTTGGTTCAACTAAAATAGAAAATATCCCTAAAAAGGAGAAAAACGGAGTTGAGCAGGATTCTGAAGGGTGACAAGGATGGTTTTTGGAAAAATAAAAACTAATCCTGATTAGTGGAACAACATCATGAAAAATTATTTATGCACATAACGAGTTGTAGACATGTTATACTTTAGATGTCTTCCAACCATTCTCTACTAGCTTCGCCCACCTCACATAATATAAAAGGTCTATTTCACTTTGTTTTTCCAAAATACACATTAAGGAACAGATGAGCATGATTATGCTTGCAAATCTAACATGACTTGAAAAGTGTCATCCCACGCCTTTAAGAGGCTTCTGAATCTTCTCCCCCACAATGATAAATATTAAAAAAATTAAATACATATGTATTCATTAGGATACAGTTATAAAGGAAGATTCTCATTGACATCCCATGTTTTTAGGAGCTTCAAATCATCTCCCTCGTCCACAACAGTACTACAATTGTATGGGACAAGAGTCCTCTGGTAAAATAGGTTTAAAAAGTAACTTTGTTGAGTTTATAGGTGCATGCTGGCAACAGATTTATGCCTATTTCTATGGAAAATATTTTGGACAAGAGAGTTCAGTTAAAATGAGTTAATATTTTGGACAAGAGAGTTCAGTTAAAATGAGTTGAATGGGAGCGACTCTGCCAAGGCTATGGATGCCTACTAGCAGTAAAGAAACACCCGTGGTGCAAAAGGTGAGAAACAAACAACAACATAGTCTTAGTGTAGATTGATTGAAAGTTATGTAACTCACCGGAAAACATGTGGCAAAAAGCTAAGAAAAATAAACTTCATATTTTGGCTTACAGAGAATCATTGGAAGTTTACCTCTTAGAAAGAATGAAAAGAGTTATGTTTGGTAAGAAAATAAGTTTAAGTCATGGGAAACATGATGTAGGATGGAAATACTATCTCCTTGAAGCCTTTGTTGTTCTTTTAGTGCATTTTCCTACTTCTTTTAAGATAAAATTGGAGATAACTGGTTCGCCCAATATGTCACCATTTTTTGTACCAAAAACAAGCTCCCCATATATGTTGTCTCTTAGGATAAAACATGCATAGCACCCCATACTTTATTTATTTTTCCAAATCAAGAGAAAATCTAAGATTATAAAATTTCATTTAAATTTAAAAGCACAACATTAACAATACTCAACATACCACTGGGTGCAGTGTTATCCTTATCATGACCTGTCTCAAAGCGCCACAGGAAAACCCGTAGCACACTACAAATCCTTGAAAGCGAGATCTTTAGGAAAAAAATATATTTTAAAGCTCCATGGGTAAAAACCACACAACGTAGTACGTATGGACATTCTGGGAAGGGAATTATCCATAAAGATGATTGGTGTGGACACCTTGGGAAAAACCCTTTGACGTGTCATGGACCTTTTGGGAGAAGGGTTATAAGATACATCTTTCATCCCAATCACGACATGCACCACCAACTCTTTCACCTGGAGCATTTCTTAGGTTATCTTATCCTTGACCCCGTCATTCCATCGTTGATGGTTTCATCACATACCTTCATTACATTGTGTGCCAAAATGAGATTAGATACTTATGCATCAAAATTTATCACTGAATTCCTAATTACTATGCCATGTGATATAGTCGGCCTAACAAAATTAGTGTTTCTTGCATACCATGATTGCGATCACTGAACATTGGATATTTTCTCAAGAAAGCACCACGAGCTGAATAATGTTCCTTTATTCCAATTAAAGAGTTGTTAATCCCAAATCCTCTATCATGATTTCCTTATTAATGCACACAACACTTCCATTAATAATAAATAAATAAAAGGTCCTTAACAAATCTGATTAGATATATTCACCACCTTTGTCATTAAATCAACAAATCACGTGAAACTAAAATTTGGCCTTTAATGGGCTACAATCATGAAAGCATCAATACTCTTAATGTCCAAAAGGATATTGTTGAAATTTGAACTAGGATTGTTCACTATTATTATTATTACTATTAGTTATAGCTTTCCACTTCAATTGTATTTAATCACTTACTCTGATCCTCTCTGCTTGTGAGATGTTGAGAATGTCAGCTCGAAAGGCTTCAACTTAGAAGGAGGTAAAAGAAATACCTCTATCAACTCCAGCTAAAGGATAAACCTATTAGATACAAGATTTACAACTGGCTTTGAAATATATCCCACAAGGGATGATGTGTAGTAGATCTTATGTATGGGAGATTATCCCCTATATGAGGATGATAAATATGTTTATGGAAAGCATAAGAAAGGGAAACATATTCACCATTTAAGCACAACCATATATAATACCATATAACAATGCGTCCAGGTGGAATTTTGATCATAAATATATGAGATCGGGAGAAATTATTTCCAAAGAGGGAGCTATCATTGCTTCCATCAAGCTTGAATCTTTCTAGTCAATGTTGAAATTTAAAGAGACATAAGTATATTTAAATGACAATTTTATGGGAATATTATGATGAGCATACAAATCTAGTTTAGATTATCAAAGATTGGAGAGAAAACGATAGAGTATTCACAGAGAAATCATACAAAATATACCTTGTAAAGTATCTTAGGTTACATTATAGGTTGTTCATTGAAATGGTATGTCACCTTTATAGGGAAGATAATGTCATGCACTTTCAATTGGGATGGATACCTCTGGTTCATCATATAGCAAAGATGAGGATAATTTTTAGTTGGGTGCATATCCTATTAGCCAACGGATTAGGATGTGTAGTCAATCAAAGAGGTACCTAAACCTAAAAATCCTATATTTTCCATGACTTCTTATCTCATGGATATTGTTTGTTCTATATAGGAATTTGCTCTCATTAGTTGGAATTGGAAGACTGAGTCCTTTCTTATCCATGTTTATTATAGGGATCTGTGGTTTTCCATCTACAATATCCATTTCTATGATATCTATAACTTTTTATTTGCCCCTTTCTATTATCTCATTTTTAAGAAGCCAGGTCCCATGTTGTCAAAACAATCCAAATAAACCTTGTTACCATTAGGAGACTCATTTTCCTTGGAAATTGTCACTTATATATGACTCATTGGGGCCATGGGTCCGCCACACTTGTTACTGGCTTATGTTCTAGATCGGATTTTTACTATATTGATTGCTTACTCTACTCTCATAAATGGAATATGAGCATAGTTTTTTGTGTGACAAATAAATATTATCCATCCTTCCCAACTAATGTCAGGACATTCATTCTAAAAATCTGATTCACAACAAGATCTAGGAGCTAAGTGAATCCTCACAAACTATGTAGAAAAATTGTGAAACAAGCAAAATTAACACATAGGAATAGTTCTAATAACTGAAGTTTCTATTACTGTCCAACATGTAAATATGTCTAGAACATGATTATAATACAATAGGTGAAAATTATTGGCCTTTGGAGGAAAATTGGAGGCATACATGTGGAAGGCTTATGTTGGACCTCAAACCCCCCTAGGTGGATCAATGAGCTCCCAAACCACCTCAAATGGCCATGAATTCCATATGAACATGGATGAAGCATTCTAGGACATAAATTATGGTAGGATTGGTGTGCTGGAGTGCATGGGTGAGTGGGAGTGGCTCTAGGAAGCAATACATGGTCCAAAAGAGCCAAAAACACTCAAATGCAATGCATGGGTTCCTCTGTTCAAACCAGTTCCCTGTTTAATGAGTGGTAGCACCGCAAGGACTAAAATATCATAAATGAGGGTGAATGAGTCTCTTGAATGATCAAATGTGGGTTCTTGAGTGCATTAACGAGTCCAAAATCCCCAAATACCTTGCTAGACCAACATAACCAAGGTTTAGTCCATATGACATAAATACAAAACAAATGAAAGTGTGTCTTATGTGTATGTGACCATGGTACTAGCTGGTATGATTCTCTAACACCCCCCTTAAGCCTGAATTAGTGTAACCATATCAAAATTTGAGGCCTTCGCAACTAAGGCTCAAGCCACCTCTTACAAATTTTTATTTGTCCATATAACCAAGGTAAGGAGGAAAACCTCATGGAAACAAAACCTCCCCTCTAAATGGAAATGGAGAAAAATATGAAAGTGAATACCATCCATCACCGCGTGTCACCCGCTCTAAGGAGTGACCTCATATAGGTGAATGCCTTCTTTGTGAAGCACTTGGTGAAGATTTCAGTAGTTTGCTCTGCAGATGGGCAATACTGCAATGATATCACCTGCTCCTACACCAAGCTCCATATGTAGTGCATGTGTATCTCAATGTGCTTGGTCCTCTGTCTCTATGCTGGATCTATGGATATCTTGATTTCACTTTGATTACCACACCAAATGACAGTGTTTGAATAAAATGCAAAACCAAGTTCTCCAAGAATTCCTTGTAACCACACACATTGTGTAGTTGCATTCATTGATCCTCTGTACTTGGCCTCAGTTGATGAAAATGATATAGCCTATTGTTTATTAATTGGACATCATATGGGACCATTTTCAAGCATGAATACATAACCTAAATTGGAATTTCTATCAATGGAATCTCCATCACAATCAGAATCGGTAAATTCAACTAGTTCTAGTGGAGAACTAGCAACATAATGTATCCCAAAGTGTTTGTTTCCTTGCACCGTATAATGCAATATAATATTAGAATACTTCCAATGGATATCATGAGTATCCTGCATATATCTTGCAACAACACCTACTACATAAGCCAAATCATATTAGGAGTGTGTGAGATACAACAAGATCCCAACTAGTTGTCGATACAGTGAGTTGTCCACCAATGGAGATGAACCAAAATCACTAGTTTCACTCCTGAAAGGAAGGGACACTTGGATTCCTTACATTCAGAAATTTTTAACTTCAATAATAGGTATGTAGCATACTTTTATTGGCTTACCTTGATACCTGCATCAGATTACTCAATCTCCAAGCCATGAAATTGTTTAAACAATCCAAGGCCAATCATTGAAAACACACTATTCAAAGAAGAATTAATTGAACCTATATCATAAATGCAACTTCCAGTAATCAAAAGATCATCAAACATACAGTACTATTATTTGCAATTAATCATATAAATTCTTGAAATACGCATTAGTATCATATTTTCATCTTTCAAATCCTAGTGATAGAAGAAAGTTGTCCATCTTAGCATACCAAGCCATGGGGGCTTGCTTGAGGCCATAGCGAGGCTTATTCAACCTGAAAAAAAGTGAAGGATCATGAATGAAATCTTCATTCTAATGCATATAAATATCCCCATGAATGTCACCATGAAAAAAATCAGTCTTCACATCCATGTAGTGCACCTCCCATCGCTTAGATGCAGGAATGGCCAAAACTAGCCCGATAGAGTCCATCTTTGCAAATGGTGAAAATGTATCTACTTTGTCCACTTCATGGCCTTGAGAGAAGCCTTTGGAAAGAAAAGTGGCCTTATACATAATATCATAAGCATCAGTATCCATCTTGGTTCTATAAACCCACTTACATTACACTAGTTTCCTCTTGGAAGGTAAAGGAACCAACTCCCAAGTTTCATTGTCTTGCAAAGAATTGAACTCTTCTTGCATGATTTTTTGCCATCATGGATCATGTGATGCTTCCTAATATGACTGAGGATCATAACCAAAAATTATTAAGAACCTCTATTAAATATTCGAATCAAAGGGGAGAAAGCATTGTGAAATTGAGATATAGTCTTCCTAGAGTCTAGTGGATATCCAACAAGATCACCAGCTGCTTGTATGGTTTTCTCAACCCACTTTGGCCTTATGGGAAGGTCATGATATTAATTCATGTCATAATATTCATCTTCCACATCATAATTATAAAAACAAGAAATATAATCATCACTTACATCATCATTGAGTGGAGGGTGTGAGCAATCCCCCTTGACTAGTTCGATCTCTTGCATAGGCTCTTCTTCGAATTGTACACTTGTCTCAATGAAGGTTTTCTGAGATGAGTGATAAAATTTCTTGTTCCATTTGCATATTCAACATATACAACTATAATTGACTCCCTTGTTTGAGGTTTTAAGGCCTCTCTCTTCTTCGGAGGAATTCTAGCCCGAGCCTTTGCGCCAAAAACCATGAAATGAGAAACATTGGGCTTGTGACCAATCCAAGCCTCAAATGGAGTTTTATCATCCAATTATTTGTGTGGAAATATGTTATGAACATATGCAGCACAATTTATCGGTTCATCCCATATATTAGAAGTAAAATCCTTAGCCTCCAACATGCAAGTGGTCATCTCCTTCAATGCTCTATTCTTGCGCCTTGCCACACCATTTTGTTGAGGTGTGTAAGGCACATAATGTTGCTTTTGAATGTTATTTTGTTCACATAGATTCTATAGGTTATTGTTAAAATATTCATTTCCATTATCATTCCTTAATACCTTGATCTTATTCCCACTCAATTTCTCAACAAAATCCTTGAAAAATTTGAAGATCTCAAACACTTCATATTTTTGCTTGAGAAAATACACCCAACAATATATTGAGAACTAATATATGAATGTTAAGACATACCTTGAGTTTCCATAGGAGGGCGTGGGAAGAGGTCCTACCAGATATGAAGGATAAAATCAATCACTTGGACAACCTTTCTTTCCTTTCCCGTGTCATACTTGCACTTTGCATGCTTCCCAACAATGCATCCCTTGCATGTGCCTTTGGAAAACTTGATGCTTGGAGTCCCTTCAACCATGTTTTCTTGGCTCAATTACTGAAGATATATATAGTTGAGGTGTCCAAAACTCTCATGCCATATATTTTTGGTATCATTTCCATGTGACAGGAGCGCATTCCCTTGGGAGTAAGGAAGAAAGTGTGAAAAATTGTACATCATCGACTCATGATTTGAAATACCCACTGCAACAACTTGGCCTATAGAAATTTCTGATAATTCCACATCTCCTTGATTAAATGTTACTCTCTTGGTTGTACCTATGTGTGTCATTTGATAGAAATAGAGTAGCTTGGCTGCAATATTAGGCACATATAACACATTGTTGAAGTACCCATTCTCAAGTTCGATCCTGCCAAACCCTTTGGTTGGGATCTCAGAGTCATCACCCATGAGGATGGATGGACCACTGTAAGGATGTAGGGCCAAGAAGGACTCTTGTATGGAAGTAATGTTACTTAAGGCACCTAAATCTATGATGAAGGAGGAAAATCGTGAATATTCAAAAACCAGTGCATTGCATCTATCCTTGTTTTCTGAACTTGAACCTCCCTTTTTCTTCCTTGTTCCTTCTGGAAGGGGTATGTTGTTCTTGTCAAGGAGTTGCACAATCATGTCAATGGTTTTCTTTAGGCATTCACTCTTTGGAGGCCATCCTTTGTGAAAATAAGTGTGTTTTTTCTTCTCTTGCTTCTTCTTCTC
Source organism: Pseudotsuga menziesii (assembly GCA_001517045.1). Lineage (NCBI taxonomy): Eukaryota > Viridiplantae > Streptophyta > Pinopsida > Pinales > Pinaceae > Pseudotsuga > Pseudotsuga menziesii. The sequence goes on along the minus strand of LPNX010829438.1, from coordinate 61,249 downwards.
TTTGTCCTTGCTAGGATTTGAATGTTGCTAGGAAAAATGCACTTCTTGTGGACAAGAGTTGTTCCTCTAGCCTGAATGGTTCAGATCTAGAACAAATGAGTTACAACAGAGTTAGAAGAATTCCCCTAGAAGTTGTGGAGATCTAGAATGAGTATCTTTGATGGAGTGGTGTAGTTGTTTCCTATGGTGATGGCTCTTCACAGTCATACCTGCACAATCACATGAAACAAGCAAACAAGATAAAAAAGCACCAGAATATAATCCACTATTCTATGTTAGTGACTAAGGAATCCAACAATAAAATACATGATTATGCCATAACATACTTTATGGGAAAGGAACCAAATTTGCATTAAATGTGAAGAAGAATTTTACAACCTTCACCTTAGTGTTTATATGCGCCTTCACATGCCAATGCCTTGTCCCTAAAAGCTCCAACTTTCTCCTTCTATGTTCACCCTACTGATTTGCCCAGAATGTCAATGCAACAACATAACTTTGCTCTCTCTCAACCATGGGGTATGAGCCTACTTTTATAGGCCTTGGGAGGATAGGAATGGTTGAGTAAATGGTGGGTGAGGTGGATAGGAGATCCCAAAAAGATGGATCTCGAGTCCAAGTTGTCCTTAGGTGTAGGGATAAGGGTGCCACGAAGCCTTCCTTCGAGAAGTTTCATGGAATCCTCTCTTTTTTACTTTTTACCAAGGGTACAACTTCTCCTCCACTATGACATAGTGGTGACAGGTCAGAACCATGCCTTGAACAAGAGGTAACGACGGTGGTACTGCCTACTGTCAAGAGACTGTAGGTGTTACTCACGAAGGTAACACTCCTTGACTTAAGGGAAGAAGTGGTGCTGGATTTTCAAATGCAAGATTTAAGTCTGGGCTAATATTTTCACTTCACAACTTGGGATTTAGGGCAAATACTGATGTTTGGGACCTCATCACATGAGGCTAATGAGATTTATGTGTAACATTGAACCCCCATCTGAAGATTTGGGCTTTTCCTGCTTCTTCTTCTCTTGTTGCTTCGAATATTTGGCTTTATTCTTGCCTTTGGATTGATTTGAAACACCTGCATCAAGGGATTGATCCTTGGTGTATTTGATGGTACCCCTTTGCACTAATTTGTCTTTTTCTTGAGTCAAAGACTCCATGAAGTTTTCCAATGAAGGCATTCTCCAATTTCGAACTGTCAGCTTGCCTGAGTGGAATGTGGAGACAAGAACTAAATACTTAGGGCATAGCTTCAAAAGAATAGAGATGATTAGTTGCACTTATTTCTTCTCAATTCCACACTGTTTCAGTTTAATTACCAAGGATTTGAAATTTATGAATAAATCCCGGATCATCTCAAATTCAGTTGGGTTCAATGTGATCAACTCATTTTCAAGTTGGTATCCTCGCATCTCGTCAATATCCCCAAAAAATGACTCGAGATTGAGCCAAAATTCATTGGGTGTAGTAATACTATCTACATGGAATATAATATCTTAGAAAATATTGAGACAAAGCATCCTGAATGCCTCATCCAACCTGTTGAAATACTTGGATTGTTCCACAACAGAATTGGGCTCGTTCTCAGTCGCCATGGTTACTCTGTAGAGGCATTTTGACCTCAAATGGATCAGAATTTCTACCTTCCATTCAAAATAATTGAATGGGATGAGCAATACATGATTCTGCTCCATTTCTTCTTGCACAGTGAGTGACAAAGACACTGGAGCAACCTGAAATGAAAACACTCAAATTTTTCTGGAGGAGACCTTAGATAGAAACTCAAACTCTTTGAATTTGACTTGAAGATCTAAATATCTCTAATACCATGTGAAAATATTATTCACAACAATATATAGGAGCTAAGGGAATCCTCACAACTCAAGAATTTCACAAACTATGCAGAAAAACAGTGAAAAGAACAAAATTAACACATAGGAATAGTGCCAATAACTGATGTTTCTATTACTGTCCAACATGTAAATATGTCTAGAAAATTATTATAATACAATAGGTGAAAATCATTATCCTTTGGAGTCAAATTGTAGGAATACACATGGCAGGCTTAGATTGGACCTCAAACACCCCTAGGTGGACCAATGAGCTTCCAAACCACCTCAAACGATCATGAATTTCCATGTGAACATGGATGACGAATGCTAGGATAGAAATGAGGGTAGGCTAGGAATGCTGGAGTGCATGGGTGAGTTGGAGTGGCTCTAGGCAACGATAAATCGTCCAAAAGAGTGAAAAACACTCAAATACAATGCATGGGCACCTCTGGTCAAATCAGTTCCATCTTTTAAGGAGTGGGAGTGCCCCAAGTATTGAAATTTCATAAATGAGGGTTTGCGAGTCTCCTGAATGATCAAATGTGGTCTCTTGGGTGCATTAATGAGTCCAAAACCCCCAAATACCATGCTATACCAACATAACCAAGGTTTGGACCATATGACATAAGTACAAAACAAATGAAAGTGTGTCCTAGGTGTATGTGACTATGGTACTAGGTGGCATGATGCTCTAACATTCATTCTAGCAAATACCCTATATGCCTGCAAAGAATCCAACACTCTATATGATATAAAGTTAGGGGACACGACCAAGAGGAATCATGATCCTAAAAGAGTTAGTGAAGGTCATTTCAAGTCACTCTCACTGATCCCCACTTATAAGCATGAAGAGGGTTATCAAGAATTGTTTTTCTAGAAGGAAGTGACATTAAGGAGGTTTATAGTAGGATTTCTGGCATGGCTCTTAGAATTTATCTTCATAATAAACAACTAGATATCAAGTAATTAGTTAAGGATGGAAAGAAAGCATCCTTTTAGGATGAAGAAAAATAAAAGTGAAAGAATTAAGGAGATGATAAAATCAAGAGAGAGGAAGCAATGAAGATTTTTTTTTTTTTTTAAATAAGAGGAAATACTACATTACTTCCAAGCACTATATTAGATTTTGATAGGAAGATCTCGTGATAAAAATAATCTTCAAGTAGATTGTACAAGAATAATATGAAGAATAATAATGTCCTATGACATAAAGAATTGAAGAACAGTTGGAAAAATATTCCATACCATATAATTCATCATTATGTGTAAATATATAATACAATACCAAAGGTAAATTTTGAGAGACTAAAGAGGCAGTTGAACTCCACAAATGTGACAGGCTTAGATAGACTTAAACTACCCACAAGACATAGAACTAGATGTAACACATTATGATATCAATTGATTGAGTGTGAGTGGTATTTAAGTAATGGTAGGTAGGTAGGTAGGGCACATTAGAGTGTTTTAGTTCCAAAAATAGTAGTGACAGTCAAGGAGGGCGTAAAAATCATTTAACTAGTTAAGAACTGATGTCATAACTTCCTATGAGTAAGCTGAAGTTGCATGAATCAAGGAGGGAGCCCATGATCCCTAAAATTAAAGAGAATAGGCGTACTATGTCAAAATAGTCATGCATGTATGGATAATGAAGTCTAGAATGACAACTAGATAGTCCCGATGATAAAAATAATGAGGACTAGCACTAGGAAACTGACTAGGGGTAAATAATAAGTTTTAGGAACTTAAGGAAATAAATTAATGATTAATCATAATGTATAGATCGTTTGAATATCCTAACACCCCCCATTATGCCTGACTTATGTGAAAAATAAAAAGAGATTAGGGCCCAACAATAAAGGCTAAGGTCAACGTTTACAAATTTATTTGTCCATGTAAAATGAGGAAAGAGGCAAAACCTCATGGGGAAAATCCTCCCTCAAGAATGGGAATGGCACAAAATTAAATAAAAATATTCACTATATATTGTTATTAACTTGAATAAGATTAATGTACTGCTTCTGGGTGAAAAAATTGGTCAAGTTGTCGTAGATTCCTTGATCATGTATTAGTTTTCTAATGTTGTGTAGACAAAAAACATGTGGAGAAACCCCTTAAAACTCATATTCTGGTGATAAAAGAGGATAATATGAGTGATTATTTATGTTACAACATAAATGATCATATATTAATATATAATCATAGATGGAAAAGAGATATGTGCAATCATCTCCTAACCAAATAACGTCAATGAAATCAATATGCTCAATTTTTGTGTAGTTGCATCATGGTGAACCAAACTGTAAACCTTCCTTCCAAACTAATGAAAAAAAATTATATTTATGTAATGGATCTTATTAGGCTCTGAAATATCAGAATATAATTCATATGGAGAATCAAACAACCAAGGTATAGTGGCTGCAAAATCAGTTAGAGTCACAGTAGGAAAACTAGGTGCAACTAGACTACATTGGCAATTGGGAAAATATGGAGAGTATAAGGATATTAAATTAGACCTAATGAAGGTTATATCAGATTGAAATGTATGTAAAATAATACCAAATATATCCAATGACATGGAAAACCAACCAATTATGTAAAATAAAGACATAGTAAAAACTTGTACCAATGACACCATATCGGAAACCATAAGTTGTGTTGTTTACCAACTAGAGTATTTGGGAGTTGTAGGGTGTTTTGTGCATAAAATGGATGGTATAATGGTGTCATAAAATGTATATCAGCCTACATATTATATTCTAAATCAAATAAAGGATAATCTGAGTGGAGTTTGAAAGAGTTGGATGGAGGCAAGTCGAAAACTAGTGGAAAAAAACTAGTCTTGAGAGGAGATGGATCTGGAGAATTGATAAATGTCTTATCGAAAGGTGGAAATGAGATTTATGATTCTGATATATCAAAATGTGTATCAAATTCAGATACATGGGAAAAAAATTTAACTCTGGAAATCAAATCATGACAATCATTACCTTTGAATTGCACATTGTGGTAGTGCTCTTGGGGAGCAATAGAGTTTTCTGTTCCTTTATTTCTTGCAAAAAAAGGAACATCAATGTTGTTCCTTTCGAGAAAATAATCCATGATGTCCATATTATTCTTAAAAAAAGACTTTTTAGTGTGAGAAATATTTCTACAATAGGTACACGTTGAGCTCCCTTTCTTGTTTCTCTTCTTCTTGGAATTTGAACCTTTATCAGTAGAATTGGAACCTTCATCTTCAGAATCTGACTTTGGCTTCTTCTCCTTTATTTTTTGCTTCCATTTTGAATTGGAGCTAGTTCTTTCAATATCTGAAAGTACATGATCCTTGGAGTTTTTTAGAGTCCCCATTTGAATCATCTTGACTTTATCTTGGGTGAGAGAATCTATGAATGCATCCAGGGATGACATCCTCCAATTTCAAACTGTGAGATTAGTAGCATGGAATGTTGACACAAAAATTGAGTATTCCGTACCCAACTTGGATAGGATGGAAATAATTAATTTCTCTTATTTGTTCTCAATCCCATACTTCTTGAGAAAAAACACTAGTGACTTGAACTTGGTGATGAATTCCTCAATGGTTTCTAATTCACTTGGTCTCAATGAGATCAAATCATTCTCCAATTGATGTTCTTTGGGATCATCCTTATTTTTGAAGAGGGGTTCACTTTTGATCCACACATCATTCAGGCTTGTTAAGCCATCAATATGAAAAATAATTTCCAAAGAAAGAGAGAGACAAAGCAATCCATAAGCTTCATCTTTCCTATTATGCCACTTTGATTTCTCAACAACGACATTTGGCCGGATTTATAAAGCCATAATAACTTTGTAGAGACCTTTGATGCAAAATAATATCTCAATCTTGGCTTTCCATTCATGGTAATTGAAGGAATTCAATGTTACTATCTTAAATAGATCCATGCTCTGTTGGTGTGATATTAGTGAGAGAACTAAACGCCTGCACATAACTTGAAATAATTTTTTGTAGGCTCAATCACACTCTGCTTTGACAATGTAGGGTGCTTCACACCTGGCTAGACTTCTATGGACAAATCTAGAGGGAGAAATACAAAGATACCATGATTTATGTGGAACCTAATTGCTTCTAGTGCATCAATGGAAGTATTTGAGAATTGAAATGGCCTGACCAGGATCTGATACCAAATTAGATTTTGATAGGTAGATCTAGTGATACAAATAACATTCACATAGATTGTACCAGAAAAATAGAGAAGAAGAATAATGTGCTATGGCACAAAAAATGAAGTGTTAGATTTTTAACATTAAGCTAACATTATATTAGGATATTTAATTGAGAGAATAATAAGCACAACAATCAAACACAAGAGACAATGAACACAGTGTTTTTCCTTGGGGAAGCCATAAATGGAGAAAACCCTGCAACTTCCTCAGAGATAGAATCAACACCAAAAGTAAAACCCCAAAACAGTAAGATGATCTCTCGACAGCAGTAACCTCTTTCTTCCTAGCCCCAGTGTCTTCTTCTTCCTCAGCTATCCACTACAATTGAGTGTGAGTGAGTGTGTGATAAATAGAGAGGCTGGCTCTCTATTTATACTAATTCTCAACTTGAATAAACCCTACTAGGGCCGACTTCTCTAGGAGAGTCTAATAACCCTAGTGCCCCGGAAATGCGGGGAATTTAACCCTTGATCAATAGGAGGGTTACCCACAATGACTTGACATGACTTGTTTACATTATAGAACCTCCCGATAGGAACATTGAGGCATGACATGACTCAAGTACATTACAGACACATCCCAGAATAAACATTGGGGTACAATACATAAGATATACAAGCGAATACATTCCGAAGTTGCAATTACATCAACACTCCCTCTTAACTAGGAAGCTATTCTCTCGACACAATTTATTAGCACAAGTCTTCTTCTCTGTATCATCTAGATCATCATTGAGTCCTCGTCATCTTCAAGTCATCTTCATCTTCAAGTCGTCTTCATCTTCGGATATGGATCATCACTCGATCTGGATCATCATCACGGGATCTGGATCATCACTCGATTTGGATCATCATCACTGGATCTGGATCATCATCACTGGATCTAGATCATCATCACTAGATCTGGATCATCACTTGATCTGGATCATCATCACTGGATGTAGATCATCACTCGATCTGGATCATCATTGGATCTGGATCATCACTGCTGGATCATTATCACAGGTGCTATCTCATGATTCTTCTCGTCACAGGAAGTTCTACAGAGCCAGCCCTTTTTCATGCTGGTTGTAGGCCTAGCCTCCATGTAGGTCTTCTTTAGTGCTTATATCTGACACCAAGTCAGAATGGCCCACCCAACACTTACATCTGACCATGAGAGGAACACATCCAACACCATGTCAGAAAGGCACACCCAACACTCACATCTGATCATGTAGGAACCAATCCTATAATCACATCAGAAAGGCCCAACACTCACATCCAATCATGCGGGAACACATCCCACAACCCTATCGGAAATGGTCAACACTTATATCTAGCCATGCAGGAACACATCCTGCAACCATGCTAGAAAGGATCTGCACTTACATCTAGCCATGCGGGAACACATCCTGCAACCTTGCTAGAAGGGCTTTGCACTTACATCCAACCATACGGGAACACATCATGCAACCTTGCTGGAAGGGCTCTGCACTTACATCCAACCATGCAGGAACACATCCTGCAACCTTGCTAGAAGGGCTCTGCACTTACATCCAAACATGTGGGAACACATCCTGCAACCTTCCTGGAAGGGCTTTGTACTTACATCCAACCATGTAGGAACAAATCCTACAACCTTGCTGGAAAGGCTCTCAACCCCAGGTTGATGGTTCCTGGTAAATGACAAGGTGCCTCCATTCTCCAAGAGAATGGCATCAGCCCTTATATCTGCTCAAGTGGGAACACATCCCTCAATCACATCAGAATGGCCATGCACTCATATATGATCATGTGGGAACACATCCCACAGTCATATCAGAATGGCTCTCAGTCCTAGACCAAGTATTCCTGGTAACTGACTAGGCACCTCCATTCCAAGAGTGGCAATAGCCCTTATATCTGATCATGTAGAAACCAATTCTACAGTCATATTAGAATGGATTAGCACTCATATATGACATGGAAGGAATCAATCCTCTCACCATGATAGAATGGATTAGCCCTTACATCTAACCATGTAAGGAACCAATCCTCTCACCATGTCAGAATGGCTCATGGACTCATCACTTCCCCTTGGAAGCAACCTTGATCTAGAGAACACCAAGCTTCTCCCTGAAGTACTCAAACTTCACTCTGGCTAATGTCTTCATCAACACATCAGCTATATGTTTGTCCAACGCAACATATTGGAGCTTCACTGCTCCCCTCTGCACCATATCCCTGATATAGTGATATTTGATCTCGATATGCTTCGACTTGTCATGGAACACTAGGTTCTCTGACAACTTCACACAACTCTGGTTGTCACAACGTATACAAGTAGCATCTAACTGGAGATCAAATAAATCAGACAATAGCTTCCTCAGCCGTACTGCCTCACAACTAGCTGAACAAGCTGTGACATACTCTGCTTCACCCGTACTCAGTGCCACACAGGATTGCTTCCTGCTAAACGAAGAGATCACACTTGATCCCATATTGAAGCAACACCCTGAAGTGCTCTTCCTATTGATGGCACTACCTGCCCAATCTGAATCAACATAACCCTCCAGGTTAATCTTTTGATTCACCTCATACTTGAGCCCATAATCAACTGTACCCCTCAGGTACCTCAGAATATGCTTTGCAGCAATCAAGTGAACATGTCTTGGATCTGCCAAGAACTGGCTCAAGGTGTTCACAGCAAAGCAAATATCTGGTCTCGTGTTCATCAGGTACATCAAGGACCCAATCATCTAACGATACATCGTACCATCAACTGCTTTTGATGAATCATCACTCAATAGCTTCAGGTTTGATGCCATAGGTGTGGTCATGGCCTTGCAGTCCATCATCCCAAACCTCTTTAGGATATCTACTGTATATTTCCCTTGTCCCAAGGAAATTCCATCTGCATTCTGCCACACCTCTATGCCTAGAAAATAATGCATCATACCCAAGTCCTTCATCTCGAACTCAACAACAAGCTTCCTCTTCGTATCAACAATCAACCCATCCATACCTGTTACAAACACATCATCTACATATAGTAGGAGCATCACTGGATTGCCATCTTCAACCTTGTATTAAAGGTTGGAATTTGCTTTACTCTTGGTATAGCCTAAACTGGATAGAAAGCTGTCAATTCTACCATACCATGTCCTGGGTGCATGTTTCAAACTATACAGGGCTTTCTTCAATCTACATACATGAGACTCCCTGTCATGTGTCTCAAAACCGAGTGATTGTTCCACATACACTTCTTCTTCTACTACACCATTCAAGAAAGCAGTCTTAACATCCATTTGGTGTATCTTCCATTTCATCACTGTAGCCCGAGCAAGTATTGATCTGATAGAAGTGTATTTGGATACAGGTGCAAAATTTTCTTCATAGTCTATTCCTTATTTCTGGGAGAAACCCCGAGCAACAAATCTTGCTTTATATTTTTCATTGCTACCATCTGCAGCATGCTTGATCTTGTAGATCCATTTGGAAGTTACAACTGACTTCCCTTTTGGTCTTGGGACAACATCCCAAACATCATTCTTCATGATCGATTGATACTCTTTGATTATAGAATCCTTCCATTCTTTCTGTTCTTCCGCTTCTTCATAATTGGAAGGTTCTTTATTGATGAAATCACACAATAATGCTACATATCGGGAGCAGGACCTTGTCCTCTTTCTTTCTCTGTGATTCTCTTCTGGAGCCCCATATCTTTTTGCACCTTGGATAGCTTCTCGTACCCAAGCAGGTTTCCTCTTATGAGAATTCTTCTCCTGAGGTGGATCTATAGGTTCTTGTGGTTCTTCAAATTCTCGATCTTCTTCTTGAGTTTCTTCATTCATGGTTGTATCATGAATTCTGGGTGCTTCTGCTTCTTCAGGTTCTTCAGTAGGTCTCTTTCTGGATTTGTTGTAAGCTGAGTCTTCATCAAATGTCACATCCCTGATGATGTTGATCTTCTTGAATCATGGGAAGTATATTTTGTAAGCCTTCGAGATTTCAGAGTATCCCACAAATATACCCTTCTTTCCTGAAGGATCTAATTTAGTTCTCTTCTCTTTTGGAATGTGTATGTACACTGGACAACTGGATATTCTGATATAGATGACTTCTGGTTTCTTGCTGAAAAAGACTTCTTCAGGTGTCTTGTTCTTGAGTACTCTGTGTGGAGTACGATTCTGTACATACACTGCTGTTCTGGTAGCTTCTGCCCAAAGATGCATGGGAAGATCTTGATCATGAAGCATTGCTCTTGCAGCTTCCATGATAGTTCTATTCTTCCTTTCTGCAATCCCATTCTATTGTGGATTATATGGAGTGGACAACTCCCTCTTAATCCCTAAGTCTTTGCATAACTCCTTGAATTCATTTGATGTGAATTCTCTGCCATTATCTAATTGAAAAGTATTTATCTTCTTTTCAGTGTGATACTCGATCAAGGCTTTGAATTCCTTGAACTTGCTGAATACTTCATCTTTGTTCTTCATGAAGTAAATCCATGTCTTCCTAGAAAAGTCATCAATAAAAGAAACATAGTATACATACCCGCTTAGTGAACTTGATGACATTGGAATGCATACATCGGAGTCGATGATTTCCAATATTCCTTTTGCTTTGCTCTTGCTACTTGGAAATTTCTTCTTTGTGTTCTTTCCTTTCGCACATCCTTTGCATAATTCATCATGTTTTGCTTGAATTTCTGGAAGACCTTCAACAACTTTGCTTGCAAGTGGTAGTGCTCTGTAATGCACATGTGCAAGCATTCTATGCCAAAGTCAATTGGCTCTACTATGTCATGGACAAAGGCTTGTTTTGGATGTCCCTTCAATTTGTATAGACCTCCTTCTTATTCCGCAATTACTACTGCATCATTAATAGTATTTCCCTTTGGCCACATGGTGACTTGGCCATCTATAAATGCAACCCTCATTCCTTTTGCATCTAATACAGATATGGAGAGGAGGTTCTTCTTTAGTCCTAGTACAAACAATACTTCCTTCATTGTCATAGACTTTCCAGAGTCTAGCTTATAGGAGGATTCCCCACTACCTTTTATTGGATACTGGTAGTCATCTCCGAGCTTCACCTTGTGAGGTGATTCATGTTCTGATATTTTCACAAAGGATTCCTTGAATCCTATCATATACTTGGAAGCCCCAATGTCTATAAGCCAATCATTGCTTCCATGAGTAATGTTTCCCATGAGAGCGAAAATCAAAACATATTCTTCATCACTTGAAGAATATTCACTTTCATATCTGGTTCTCTTTGTGGAAGGTTCATCATCCTCTGCACCATGAGCATGATGTCTTCTCTTGTTTGCCTTCTTCTTATGGGAGTTAATCTTGTTTCTAGGACAGTATTTGGCAAAGTGTCCTCTTTCATCACATGTATAGCATCTTAATTTAGATAATTCCTTTCTAATGTTATATTTCTGGTGAAGGGTCTTACCTCTGGAGTGATGAGAGTTTCTTCTGCTTTTCTTGGAGTGAACTGTGAGAGCTTGATCTTCACTTCCCATCTTCTCTTCTTGAGCTGCTATCCAAGATTCTTCTTGAGAGCATTCTTCCCATAGTCTGTTGAACTTAACTAACTTCTTTCTAGCACAGATTCCTTGAATAAAGGAGTCCCATGATCTAGGGAGACCATTCAAGGCGGTCATTACAATCTCTACATTTTCCATTTCTTCATTTACTGCTTCCAGCTGTTCCTTGATCTGAGAGACCCTTGTATAGTAAGACTGGATGGTTTCTGCATTCTATATCTTTACATTCTTCAGTTGGTTTCTCAGAGTCATCTTCCAATTTATGTTCTTCCCTTCAAACAATTTGGTTAGGGCATCAAACATAGCTTTAGGTGTCTTTAGGGAGGACACCTGTGGTATGAGGTGATCCTTGATTGAATCAACAATAATGCTCTTTTCCATAACCAACTTCTTCTTGTGTAATTCCTTATACTCATCTCCCTCTGGAACTGGAACCTCCTCACTGATATAGGAGTCCAACTCATTTTCTTCCAGGACTAGGGAGATCTGATACTTCCAGGCTCGGAAGTTATCAGCTCCCTCAATATTTTCATCAATATTGGAGTGATGAGACATATTAACTGAGAACCTCAAATGGAAATACAAAATATTTAGATCTTACCAGGTCAAGATGTCGGATCTGGATTTGGAGCTGAAATTCTACAGTGGTGGTTCAGGAGCAGATTAGGGTTTTGATTTTCTGGATTTTTGTCCAACCAAATGCTTTGATCTTGATCTCTAATCTTTTATTTTGAGGAGGAGATCAATCCAGGCCTGAGCTCATTGAAAAATTCCACTTATGTGGAAAACCCTAATTTCCGCAGCTGCACAGTGTCTTCTTCTCAGGTTAGCTCTGATACCATGTTAGATTTTTAACATTAAGCTAGCATTATATTAGGATCTTTAAATGAGAGAATAACAAGCACAACAATCAAACATAAGAGACAATGAACACAATGTTTTTCCTCAAGGAAACCATAAATGGAGAAAACCCCGCAACTTCCTTAGAGATAGAATAAACACCAAAAGTAAAAACCCAAAACAGTAAGATGATCTCCCGACAGCAGTAACCTCTTTCTTCCTAGCCCCAGTGTCTTCTTCTTCCTCAACTATGCGCTACAACTAAGTGTGAGTGAGTGTGTGATAAATAGAGAGGCTAGCTCTCTATTTATACTAATTCCTGACTTGACTAAACCCTACTAGGGCCGAATTCTCTAGGAGAGTCTAATAACCCTAGTGCCCCAGAACTGCGGGGACTTTAACCCTTGATCAATAGGAGGGTTACCCACAATGACTTGACATGACTTGTTTACATTATAGAACCTCCTGATAGGAACATCGGGGCATGAAATGACTCAAGCACATTATAGACACATCTCGAAATAAACATCGGGGTACAATACATAATATATACAAGTGAATACATTCTGAAGTTACAATTACATCAACATGAAGAACAATTGGAAAAATATTCCATACCATATAATTCATCATTATGTGTAAATATATAATACAAAACCAAAGGAAAAATTTGAGAGCCTAAAGAGGAAGTTGACTCCACACATGTGGCAGGATTAGATAGACTTAAACTACCCACTAGACATAAAACTGGTTGTAACACCAGATGAGATCAGTTAACTGAGTGTGAGTGGTAGTTAACTAATGGTAGGTAGGTAGGTAGGGTGCATTAGAGTGTTTCAGTTACAAAAATAGTAGTGGCAGTCAAGGAGGGTGCATAAATCAATTAACTACTTATGAATTGATATCATAACTACTTGTGAGTAATCCAGAGTTGCAAGAATCAAGGAAGGTGCCCCTTATCCCTAAAATTAAGGATAATAGGCGCATTAATTACACATAGTCATGCATGGATGGATAATTAAGGATATAATGACAATTAGATAGTCCGTATGATACAAATAATGTGGAGTGGCACTAGGAAGGCTAATTAGGGGTAAATAACAAGGTCTAGGAACTTAGGGAAATCAAATAATGATTAATACTAATGTATATATGGGTTGAATATTCTAAAACACTAAAATTGTCTTAAGGTGAAACATCGAAAATAGAAGTAGATATAAAATCCCGCTAAGACGATTTGGAGAAAGAAGAAGAAATGAAAGAATAGATTGCTACAATAGTGGCACAACAAGTGGCAGAAGCTCAAAGAATCTTTGCGAAAGAACCCCCAAAAAATAAAAGGGATGAAACATAGGTTGAATCCATCCAACAATAGTTTCTCTAGGAAAAAATAAAAAAGGAAAAGGAAGCTTAGGTTGCTAAAGAAGAGGAAACTCGCAAAGTTGTTAAAGAGGAGAAAAGGAAAATAGAATAATAGTATGTTGAAGCATTAAAGGAACAACTCTATGATAAAAAAAATAAAGAGAAGCAAGTTCTTGTAGCTAAGGCATTGAAGAAAAAAGAGGAATTGAGAAGAATAGAATAGACTAAAAAATATCAGTAATGCGTAGTTCTTACGATTCTTGGAAAACCTATCTTAATGATATTTGGGGAAACCACATAGTCAATGGACATTGATACTGTTAGGATTATTAATCCTCCCTTTACCATATTGTCTCTTTAGATTATTTAGCCTAACTTAGGAACCTTAATTAATTATTTGGGTCCACTAGTACCATTGGGTCCACTTGGCCTAATGGGGCCACATGTACCAGTCACTAGAGTGTGGGTAACACTGCTAGAGGTTAAATTCCACTTACTGCATGTGCATGCATCAGTTTGGGAACCTCGTAGACCAATCCCTACATTTTAGGAGCCACTGGCTGTCCCAGAACCAACCTCCATCAGTTAGTTGCACTTGGAACTAGTTAGTCTTAGTTAGCTTCTAGTTACTTTCAGTTAGATCACAATTAGTTAGATAGCGCTAGTTATGCATGGATAATGCATGGCTACATGTGGAGTAGGTGATTTTTCCCACCTACCACCTCAGTTGCACCGAGATATCTAGTTATTACTAATTGTATGAGTTAGTTGGACATATGGGAGTTGATATGTTGGACTCCGATATTGATTGAGACACCATGAGTTAGCTAGTCAGGTAGGTACATTCAGATCCAGTTGGTCGATTCAAAGCGATCCCTAATTCATTAGAATTCTTCCTTTATGTAAACTATTGTAACATTGGATTTAAGTAATGACAATAAACTATAATTATCTGAGCAATACTCATATGTTTCTTGTGTGGTTTATTTTGTTCAGTGTGTGTCTTCATTCTCCTTTTACTGCAATAATAATTTTGGACTCATTGCTTGAAGATATAAATGGAACAACAATTATAACATGGTATCAGAGCCATATTAGGAAGGCTTCATGTTTGTTTCTCTCCATTGAACATTAGAAGCAACTGGGTTTCTACAGAAGTCTTCTATAATGATTTGATTCCTATGAATTTATTCAGAGTGGTGGAGAGGGCATGATGGACCCTGAAAATATGTTCATGTTGAGAGGAAAAGCATGATTCTAACATAGTTCGAATGTCTTAGTGTTTTGCAGCGAAAATCTACAGGTTCTACGTTGCTTGTGTGAATTTTTGTGATCTTTCAGCCGGAGAATTATGGATTCTCAATCTCCTACACCATGGATCCTTACAAATTCCAATTATCTTGATTGGGGGATTGATATGCAGCTGGCCTTGCGCAAGCATGGCTACCTTAGGATAATACTTGGAATGGATGCTAAGCCCCATCAATCAGTTGAAAAAAACAAGTTTCTGAACCATCGTGATGAAGATTTCGGTTATTTATGCACTCATATATCTAGAGATCTCCTCTTCCACATTGAAGGTATGAGGACACCCAGAGAAGCATGGGAGAATCTTGAGAACTTGTTTGGAAAACAAGATGAGCTTCAGGGAAACCTCTTGGAGAATGAGATGGTAGCCTTACACCCCAGCAGTTTCGAGACTATTGAGCAATTCTTTACTAAATTCAAGTCTCTTGCACTTCAATGAATATAGTGTGGAGTAGAATGGACGGATGAGCAAAATGTGATCTCCATTCTCAGCAAAATCGACCTTGAGTATTCTGTATTTGTTTCTATATTTCATTCCAAGTGGGAAAGCTTCCCAGATTAGAAAATTCCTTCACTAGATTCCTTTTCTGAGTTCTTAATCAAGAAGCAAGAGAAGTTGATTCGAATGGGAGTCATCAAGACCTTGAAATATCAATATCTCCTAGTTATTGACTCTAGCAAAGCGCAAGCCAAAGGGAAATCAAAGAAGAAGGAGCCTAAAGCAGCTGATTTGAAGCCTAAACAGAATCAATAGACTTCCTAAATCCTAAGGAGTCTCCGACTCTAATAAAAAGAATAATTTCAAAAAGAAGTTATGTCCCTATTGTGAAAAGAGTTACCATATTGAATATTTTTGCATGAAGAAGTAGATGGATCAAATGTCCACTCTTTTCAAGTAGCATAACATTCCTCTCCCACAAGGAGAAAAGAAGCCCAATGAAGAACCAAAGACAAAAGATGATGAAAGGTTCCATGCTTTGAAAGCTAGCCTTACACAATATACACCATACATAATTGATTCTAGAGCTTCCAACCACATGGTTTCTTCCAAAGAATCCTTCTCTTCCCTCACACTATCAAGGGGGCCTAACATTCACATGGGAGATGATTCCCATATTCTAGTAGAAGGAAGGGGATCAGTCAGAGTGAAGAATGGTGAGTTCAAGAATGTCCTTTATGTGCCCTCCCTTGCTGCTAACCTATTGTTTGTTTATCATATGACTCATAGGGGTTCTCCTAATAGAGTTACAATCGATTTAGAAACAGTTGAGATTATAGAAAAATACACTAGACAACTTATAGTGAAAGGTATTGCAAATCAGTCTACCAAAGCTTATGAGTTCTCACATTTCTTACCTGTTTCTCCTCCTATAGCTTTATTATCTCATGCTAACAACACCAAAAATATTTGGCATGAGATATTTGGCCATTTCAATTTCAAATATTTGCAACAAATCCACAATGATAAAATGGTTGAAGGTTTTCCCTCCATCCAAACTTCCAATGGAGTATGTGCTGGTTTCTTGGTAGGTAAGCATCCATAAAAGAAGTATGATGTTGGGAAGGCACATAGAGCTACCTCTATACTTGATTTTATACATAGTGATGTAGCTGTACCTATGCCCACAAACTCCACTAATGGTTGCAGGTACTTCCTCACCTTTATTGATGATTTTTCTAGGTACTGCTGGATCTACTTCATGAAACAAAAATCAGAAGTTTTTGAGACTTTTAAAGTTTTAAGGATATAGTTGAGAACAATTTCAAGAAGAATATCAAGTTAATAAGATATGATAAAGGAGGAGAGTACATCAAAGGATACTTCCAGAGTTTCTGTGAATCAGAGGGGATTCGAATGGAACACTCAGTTCCATAAACACCATAGTATAATGGTGTGGCTGAGACTAAAAATAGATCACTGAAAGAGATGGAAACATTCCTTCTCCATGCCAAACGTTTACCTCCTTCTCTTTGGGTTGAAGCAGTAAATTGTGCTTCGTATTTGCAGAATAGAGTGCCACACAAGTTAGTGGTTGGGGTCACTCCATTCGAAGCATTGCATGGACATAAGCCCAATGTATCTTATCTGAGAGTTTTTGGTTCCAAATCTTGGGACAGAATACCACTTGATAAGAGGAAGGCCTTCCAATCCCAAAGTAGCGAATGTATTATGCTGGGATATGCAGAAGATGCAAAAGATTACAAACTGATGGAGGTTGAAACCAGAAGATGTTTCATTGAAAGGAGTGCCCATTTCGAATAATATCAGTTGTATGATACACCTCCAACAGCACAGGAAGGTATAACTATTTCTCCACCTATTACTAATGATGATGATGTGCTACAGGTTTCAGATTCAGATGAAGAAGCTCACATTCATCATGATCCTGTTATTGAGACTGAATCTCAAGAGATTTTAGATCCAGATCTAGTATCCATTCCTAATCAGAAGCATAAGCCCAGATGGGCTCGAAATATCCTTGATGCAGCTGGAAATGGTGCTAGAAATCTAGAAGACAGAAGAAGAACAAGGTCCTAATATCAGAATGAACATGCTACACTATCTCTCTCGGATTCGCTCCCTACAGAGTGGTGCAACAAAGTTCCAGGTCGGTGCTACTGGATGATGGTGAATGATCAACTACATGGCCCACGGAAGTAGAAACATGATCATTCCATACCTTCACCATCCAGAAGAGAAAAATAGAGTCATCAGTTCAGAAGTACATTGAGAGGTTCATAGATGGACCATGCTGCTGCATAGAGCTTCAAATTTGCAGTAGTGTTTTTTTCTCAAGTTATTTTTCTAAGGAGGAAGCTTATTTCTTCTAAAGATAGCTTGCAGTTTGCTATTTTTGCTTATTTTGAGTGGGGGTTTTCCCCTGTTTTCTCGGTTGTATTAAGCATCATTTTTTTACTATATTTTAGATTGTATTTGGGTGACCTATGGTATTGTTATGAGGGCCCACAGTTGTTCAAGTTAGAATTCAAGGGGGGTGTTAGGATTATTAATCCTTCCTTGACCATACTGTCTATTTAGATTGTTTAGCCTAACTTAGGAACCTTCATTAATTATTTGGGTCCACTAGTACCATTGGTTCCACTTGGCCTAATGGGGCCACATGTACCAGTTACTAGAGTGCGGGGAACACTGCTAGAGGTTAATTGCCACTTACTACATGTGCAACATTAGTTTGGGTGCCTCCTAGACCAATCCCTACATTTTAGGATCCACTAGGAGTCTCGACACCAACCTCCATCAATTAGTTGGAGTTGGAACTAGTTAGTCTTAGTTAGCTTCCATTTTTTTTTTCAGTTAGATCACAATTAGTTAGCTAGCGCTAGTTATGCATGTATAATGCATGGCTACATGTGGAGTAGGTGCCTTTTCCCACCTACCACCTCATTTGCACTGAGTTAACTATTTATTACTGACTGTATGACTTAGTTGGACATCTGGGAGTTGATCTGTTGGACTCCGATATTGATTGAGAAACCATGAGTTAGCTAGTTAGTTAGGTACAATCAGATCCAATTGGTAGATTGGAATTTCTCCCTAATGCATTCGAATTCTTCCTTTATGTAAACTATTGTAACATCAGATTTAATTAATGACAATGATACTATAATTATCTGAGAAATACTCATCCGTTTCCTGTGTGGTTTGTTTTGTTCAGTGTGTATCTTCATTCTCCTTTTACTGCAATAATAATTTTGGACTCATTGCTTGAATATATAAATGGCACACCAATTCTAACAGATACTACAATGGTCTCTTTAGGATACTATTTTCTCATTATATAGACCAAGAGTTTCACTAAGGGACCATCAAATAGGTAGAAGACATAAGTCATGTTCACTGACCTTACAATTTTCAATATGTAAGGAAAAGAACCAGATGATATAGCATTCAACTCTACTTATTTAATTGGAGTCTTGCTGAACATTAATGTATCCTCCAAAAAATATTTGTTCAATCAAATGAAACATTATAAAGATAAAGTGGACCAATAAATACTAGATCAAACAACTCAAGAAACAACTTGCCAATTTTGAGAACTAGTCTTTTATGGAACATGAGCAATTGAAGGAAGTGCACAGTAATGGAATTACTCTCTTAAAAGAGGAGCATGAAAATAAAATAAATGAAATGAGAATGACCAAGGAGCATGTAGAGTTTGAAATTTAGGTATACAAATAAGATAATTCTCTACCCCTCAGCATGATGAATGAAGAATCTATTAAATTAAACCAAAAATTAAAGGAAGCACAATAAAATCCATTTCCTTATCTTAAATAACTACAACGATAGTATAAGAATGTTGTGAAATTGATAGATGAATCCGATCTGTACATCTATGAATAAAACATAATACAAAATTGTGTTGAAGAAATCATGAAGTGACGACATATACATAAATAAATTCCTGAGAATATCCCAAAGATAGAAAAAGGGAAGAAGCCAAACTAAAAGATTAGAAGCAGGATCTAGAAACTACACAAGATGAAGCACTTGAAATAATTGATGATGTCAAAAATATTTGTGCTAAAACATGGAATTCTATAGAATATGTGATGAATAGATTCAACATGTCTCCCCTTGATGAGCTAAGTGCCTAAAAAACAATAAAGACTAGAATTGTTTATATGGAGCAGGTAAGAAATAAAACTAAACAAGGAATAATTCATTTGACCAAAGTTGACTAACATCTCTTTTATCGTTTCATATATCAACCAATAGAATTATCCTCTTGGACTTAATCCCTTGCAAATTCCATCCAAACTAGTTTTGATGAAGAAATTGAACCAACAGTGTTCAACATTGAAGTTCAATTTGAGAGGCTGCAAGAAGAATGTAGAGAGAAGAACAAAGATTAGCATGCTTAGTGGGATGGTTTCCAATAGAGAATAACTTGAATTTATTTTAGTTGATTTTATCCTTGTGTTTATTTAGGTTCTATTATTCTAAATTAAGACAAAACAGACAATTAATTTAGTTGTCCCCTATATTTTGGCTATAAAAGACATATTTTTGAAGCCGAAAAGGGGGATGGTGGTGGGAAATCCTTAATTTTAAATTATATATATTATTTTATGGATGAACAAAGTAGGGTGATCCAAGAGGACCCCCCAAGTGAGAAAATTTTAAAATTCCTCAAATTTTAGAAAGAAGCACACATATGTATAGTGCTCGTTGAGAGCTTTCCAACCATACTCATTTTTCCAAAATTTGTCCTTCAGATGAAAAAGTTATGTTACTTTGAGGTTATTGGATGGAGCAGTCGGGGGTCAAAAGTTAGCTTGCTTGTTGCTAGTTGTTGGTTGACAACTCCGACTACTGACCTCCAACATTAGTAGTCAGGAGTTATGGTTCATAGTATATTTGTTTACTGATTGGATTGTAAGTATTTACTACCAACCTCTGACATCAATAGTTGGGAGTTGGGAGTTGACATGATAGTTGGGGAAGCAACATTTCTTGTTTTGACTACTAACTTCTGATGCCAGGTCTTAACAATTGAAATGGGTTGGTGTCAGACGATGAAATCAGGACAAGTTGGTACCATACAAGTCGATAGTGTAAACTCGACAATGGGATGTCAGCATCGAACAACTGATAAATTACAGATCGACGGTTCCAGTCGCTCAAAGGTATATTAGAACAACAACCCTAGTTTAAATTAGATATTTCGATTGTTTATGTTTTTTTGAAATATTTAGATGAGGATTTTGAGGTCGATCCTCATTTTGTGCCCTTCTTCTCTTTGTTATATTTTTATCATTCAAGCTACCATTATGATCTTAGGATATTTAACTGAGAGAATAACATGCACAACAATAAAACAGAAGAGACAAGAGACATAAAGAATTTTCCTCAGGGAAACCGTAAAGGAGAAAACCCCGCAACTTCCTCAGAGATAGAATCAACACCAAAAGTAAAACCCAAAAACATAAAGATGATCTCCCGACAGCAGTAGTCTCTCTCTTGTCCCAGCAACTTCTCCTCTCACTCATGCACCTTAATGAGTGAGTGTGTGTGTGATAAATAGAGAGGCTCACTCTCTATTTATATTCTTTAGTTCACTTGAAACCCACTCCAACATGTCAGCCTCACTTAACAATTACTTACTAGAGCTGACATCTCTAGGAGTGTCTAATAACCCTAGTGCCCCACAACTTGTGGGGACTTTGCCTCCTCTGACCAACAAGGAGGCCTCCTCTGACCAACAAGGAGGTTTAGCCTTAACACAATGGTGGGGACTATTGCATCGACTTACAATGACTCACCTAGGGTTGAGATCTCTAGGATAGTCTAATAACCCTAGGGCCCCACAACTATGGGGACTTTAACCCTTGACCAATAGGAGGGTTACCCACAATGACTTGACATGACTTGTTTATATTATAGAAACTTCCTAGAATAAACATTGGGGTATGACATGACTCAATTACATTACAGACACATCTTGGAATAAACATCGAGGTACAATACATAATATATACAGATGAATACATTCCGAAGTTACAATTACATTAACAATCCCTCTTAACGAGGAAGGTATTCTCTCAACACAATTTATTAGTACAAGTCTTCTTCTCTGTATCATTTGGATCATCATCGAGTCCTCATCATCTTCACCTTCAAGTCATCTCCATCTTCAAGTCATCTTCATCTTCAAGTCATCTTCATCATCGGATTTGGATCATCACTCGATCTGGATCATCGTCACTGGATCTGGATCATCATCACTCGATCTGGATCATCATCACTGGATATGGACCATCACTGGATCTAGATCATCATCACTGGATCTGGATCATCACTAGATCTAGATCATCTCTGGTTCTAGAACATCTCTGTTGGATCATCATCACGGGTGCTATCTCTTGATTCTTCTCATGACAGGAAGTTCTACAGAGCCAACCCTTTTTCATGCTGGTTGTAGGCCTAGCCACCATGTAGGTCTTCTTCAGCACTTATATCTGACCTACTCATCAGAATGGCCCGCCCAGTACTTACATCTGACCTACTTGTTAGAAAGGCATGCCCAACACTCACATCTGATCATGTAGGAGCCTACAATCACATCAGAAAGGCCCATCACTCACATTCACTAGCATGATAGGACATAACTACTATCATCTATGAAAAGGATCAACACTTACATCTAACCTACTCATCAAAAAGGCATGCACTCACATATTACCTTGTAGGAACCAATCTGACAATCATATCAGAATGGCCTCCAGTCCCATACTGAGCTACCTGGTAACTGACCAAGTGCCTCCATTCTCCCAGAGAATAGCAGTTGCCCTTACATCTGACCTACTCGTTAGAATGGCCCAACACTTACATCTGACCTGCTCATCAGAAGGGCATGCACTCACATATGATCTTGTAGGAACCAATCCTATAGTCTCATCAGAATGCCCCCAAGTCCCGGACTGAGCTACCTAGTAACTGACCAGGTGCCTCCATTCTCTCAGAGAATGGCAGTTGCCCTTACATCTGACCTACTCATTAGAATGGCCAACACTCACATCTGACATGGAAGGAAACTAATCCTTTAACCATGAAATAATGTCTCAGCCCTTACATCTGACCTACTTGTCAGAATGGCTCCTTAGTCCTAGACTGAGTATTCCTGGTAACTGACAAGGTGCTTCCATTCTCCCAGAGAATGACAGTTTCCCTTACATCTGACCTACTAGTCAGAATGGACAACACTCATATCTGACATGGAAGGAACCAAATCCTCTCACCATGACAAAATGGCTTAGCCCTTACATCTGACCTACTCGTCAGAATGGCTTCCAGACTCGTCACTTCCCATTGGAAGGGACCTCGATCTGGAGAACACCAAGCTTCTCCCTGAAGTACTGAAACTTCAATATGGCAAATGGCTTTGTCAACACATCAGCTATCTGATCATCTATCGCAACATACTGGAGCTTCACTGCTCCTTTCTGCACCATATCCCTAATATAGTGATACTTGATCTCGATATGCTTCGACTTGTCACGGAACACCAATTTCTTTGACAACTTCACACAACTCTATTTATCACAATGTATACAAGTAGCATCCATCTAGAGATCAAATAAATCAGATAGTAGCTTCCTTAGCCATACTACCTCACAACTATCTGAACAAGCCACGACATACTCTGCTTCAGCTATACTCAGTGCCACATAGGATTTCTTCCTGCTAAACCAAGAGATCACAGCTGATCCCATACTGAAGTAGCACCTCGAAGTGCTCTTCCTATCAATGGCACTGCCTTCCCAATACGAATCCACATAACCTTCCAGTTTATTTTTCTGATTCACCCCATACTTGAGCCTATAATCAACTGTACCCCTCAGGTACCTCAGAATATGCTTTGCAGTAATCAAGTGAACATGTCTCAATGTGTTCATAGCAAAGCAAATATTTGATCTCGTATTTGTCAGGTACATCAACTGAAAATACATCATGGCATCAACCATCTCTGATGAAGCATCACTCAATAGCTTCATGTTCGATACCATAGGTGTGGCCATGGCCTTGCAGTCCATCATCCTGAACCTCTTCAGGATCTATAATGCATACTTCCCTTGTCCAAGGAATATTCCATCCGCATTCTGCCACACCTCCATGCCTATAAAAATAGTGCATTGACACATGACAGGAGCATCACTGGTCTTCCGCCTTCAACCTTGAAGCAAAGGTTGGAATCCACTTTAATCTCAATAAAGCCTAGAGTCATTAGTAATCTATCCATCCTGTCATATCATGTTGAACCTCAGGATCTTCTGCAGTCACTCCCTCTGAAGCATCATACTCCCTCTGTCTTCTGTACTCTATGCACTGAAAAATTATGTACTGGAGTGAAAAGTAGCTTCCTTTGCTACTAATATTCTATGTATCCATCTAGGGTCACTGGATACCAAGATCCTCTATCTTGAACTTTTTCAAAAGTTCATCTCACACCCATCTGTGAGCTTGTCATCCTCTATCAACCTTGTAGCAAAGGTTCATATCTTCATCAAGCTCCTCATGTATGTCTTATCCCATGTGTGTCTTCTGAACTCGTACAAGGCCTTCTTTCATTTGCACACATGATTCTACCTATCATGTGTCTCAACTCCCACTGGATATAAATGTCTCTTCGTAGTCTATGCCTTCTTTTCATGAGAAGCCTTGTGCTACGAATCTTGCCTTGTATCCCACGATGTTTCCATCTACTGCATGATGGAACTATGAACTTTCCTTCATGTATTGATACTGCATTCTAAACATTATTCTTCTTGAACTGGTCTTCCCTTTCTTATTGGAAGGTTCTGCATCAATGATGTCGCTACATTCCTCATATTATTTTTCATTTTGAAATGTCGTCACTTGTTCTTCGGAACAAGTCTCATCCTTCTTTGCTTGTAGGTGATTATGTATGCGATCTTTCCTACAAGTCAAATTAATTTGCATGGTTAGAGACATTTCATAAGGAATATTCATAATGGAAAATTCTTATGCATAAATATATGATCATGCAACTACTTTAGCCAATACAACATTCATCCATACCTCAAGGAAACTTTTCTAGATGCCTTCCATCTCTACCAGGACAACATCGAGATTGTGCACTAATCCAATATGTCAGCAAAGAGGTTTCATTCTAGATAAGTAGCAATGGAGAGTTGTATAGCACCATGATCTACTTACCCATCACATGCATATTAGTAGTATGCTATCATTAATGCAAACATTCTATCATGCATAATACATTAACTGAATGTAAACAAATGCATAAAAATATCATGAAATGACAACTGAATACTTATCTTTATTTGTTTCATGGGTAGACTCCTTCTTGAGCCTTCAGTTTCATTGTCTTCTTCATTCATAATAGAATCGTTTCTTATCCAAATGTTAAGATGGATAAGAGGTTCTTCAAGAGTTGAGTTCTTCATATTCCTCATCGCTTGAGGGATCTTCTTTGGATGGTGAGAGCTTGATCTTCAGTTGCTCCCATCTTCTTTTCTCTTATTATTAGTTGAACTTCTTCTTCTTCCCAGAGTCTACTAAAAGTAATCACTTCCTTCTGGCACACATTCCTCGAATGAATGAATCCCATGATCCTGAGAGACCATTCAAGGTGGCTATCACCAATTCTGCATTCTTCATTTCTTCTTTTACCGCTTCAAGTTGTTCTTTGATTTGAGAGACCCTTGTAAAGTATGACTGTATGGTCTCTGCATTCTGGATCTTCACATTCTTCAACTAGTTTCTTAAGGTCATATTCCGAATTATGTTCTTCCCTTCAAATAGCTTGGTCAAGGAATCAAAAATTTTCGTTGTCTTTAGGGAAGACACTTGTGGCACAAATTGATTTATGATTGAATCAATAATGATCTTCTTGGCCTTGACCAAGTTCTTCTTGTGTAATGCTTTTAGCCTTATCTCCCTCTAGAACTGGAACCTCTCTACTCATTTAGGTGTCCAATTCATTTTCTTTAGAGAGATAAAATACTTCCATGCTTGGAAGTTGTCAACTTCACCAATATTATCATCAAGCTTATGTGATAGATCACTTTGAAATGAGAACCTCAAATACAAATAGCAAAAGATTAGATCTTACCAATTTGAGGTGTCCGTCCTAGTTCCAGAGCTGGCTGATCTAGGGTTTGTTAGAGAAACCATAATTTTAAAAACTTAGAATATTTCAGATATGATTGGATAGAAAGATATATCTCTTCAATTTGAGCTGTCCAATGTACTCCTTTTCTGAAAACAGTGGAGGGAAGCTCCCAGAATAGGAAGCCCTAGTTTTCCAATTTCTTCTGCAGAAATTCTTGTTACTATTTCTGTGGTATCTCCTAAAGTAATACTCCTATGTGTGTGAAAATTCGTACTAAGGTATCCTCACATGTCCTGGATCCAACACCATAGGTTTCATCAGAATTGGTTTCACCAATTAAGACTTATGATCATTTTCCCAAGGTGACCTGTTACAAGACTGTTCAAAGCAGCGAAGTTGTACAGACGTCCACGTGTCACCAGTTCATCTTCTGAGTTTGAAACTTGGAACATAGAAATTAAAGTCCGTTCCCTTTCTGGAACATCTTCAGAAATATCATTTGGACCTGTGTAGCCCACGATATAGAAATTTTCCCTAGGTGTCCTGTTTAGGGATGAATTTTGGAAGAGGCTGGAACCCTAACATGGAGGGATCATATCTCACAGAATACAGTGAATGTTAGGCTGAATTTTGGACACAATGTAAATAAATATTTTATCTTCAGCCTCAGCAAGTTTCAGCTCCTTATACTTCTCCAATATCAGGAAATAGCGAATGTACCAAAACGTAGCATTTTTAGTATTTAGGGTTTTTCTAGCTCAGGGTCAAACTAGGGTTTGAATTTCCTGGAGTTTCACCCAACCAAAACTCTTGATCCAGATCTCTAAACTTAGATTTTGATGAGGAGAGAAATACTATGTCAGGCTCACTAAAAAATTCCTCTTCTGTAGAAAAACCTAATTTCCTGCACCGAAAACTGAAAATGCTCGGAATCGAATTCTGCTTCGACAGAAAGATGCGCCCTTCAATGGAGAGTTAGCCTAGAATACTTCTACAGATGGATAGTGGAGAGAGAACCAAAAATTAAGAAGCCCTAGCTTCTATAGCTGCAAAATGTCTTCTTCTCAGGTTAGCTTTGACTCCATGTTAGATTTTTATCATTCAAGCTACCATTATGATCTTAGGATCTTTAACTGAGAGAATAACATGCACAGCAATAAAACACAAGAGACAAGAGACACAAATAATTTTCCTCGGTGAAACCGTAAAGGAGAAAAACCTACAACTTCCTCAGAGATAGAATCAACACCAAAAGTAAAACCCGAAAACATAAAGATGATCTCTTGACAGCAGTAGTCTCTCTCTTGTCCCAGCAAATTCTCCTCTCACTCATGCGCCTCAATGATTGAGTGTGTGTGTGATAAATAGAGAGGCTTACTCTCTATTTATATTCTTTCATTCACTTGAAACCCACTCCAACATGTCAGCCTCACTTAACAATTACTTACTAGAGCTGACATCTCTAGGAGTGTCTAATAAACCTAGTGGCCCACAACTTGTGGGGACTTTGACCTCCGACCAACAAGGAGGTTTATCCTTAACACAATGGTGGGGACTATTGCCCCGAATTACAATGACTCACCTAGGGTCGACATCTCTAGGATAGTATAATAACCCTAGGTCCCCACAACTGTGGGGACTTTAACCCTTGACCAATAGGAGGGTTACCCACAATGACTTGACATGACTTGTTTATATTATAGAAACTTCCCGAAATAAACATCAGGGTATGACATGAATCAATTACATTACAGACACATCCCGAAATAAACATCGGGGTACAATACATAAGATATAAGGATGAATACATTCTGAAGTTACAATTACATCAACACTCTTATTTTGGGCATGGATTCTTATCCTTCAGTTAGTTTGGGGATCGAGATTGATTTTTTCCCAAATTAGGAACTTTACTCAGGAATCTAGACACTATCTGCAGTTCCAATAGAAACCATATGCATCTATTTAAAGTACATCTTGGTCATGATAGGGTAGGTCAGAATAGATACTGTCATAGTGTGGAAGATAGAGTCTCCATTTGTATGATTGAGATCCAATTGATGGAGGATCAATCAATCGATGGTTTGAGCGGATAGAGAAATTTGGATGGAGGAGATGGAAGAAAATTAAAATCGTAATGCGTTGTTTTAGGCTGTGTGGCTATCCAGTACTTGAAGATACCACATATGAGACAAAGCATCTAATTATGTATCATTAAGGTATCACATTATATCTGTCCTTTATGTCCATAGTTAGAATTACACTCATTGTCTGAAAATTTGATGTAATCTGTTGCTTTTGATGGACTAATGAATTGGTTCAACAATTTATTAAGCCCGGATATGTATTCAAAATGGGTTTGATGAACTTCGATTTAAAATATTTTTTGCATGTATGTTTATGTGTTGAATTATTGAATTTCGGGCGTGATATGCTTTATATGTGAAATATTTGATAAGATCTCATTTTAATTATGGGAATTTAAGGAATTAATTAATCATCTAGTATGGATTAATAAGTGATTTAATTACTTGATGTAATTTATGGATCAAGTTGGTCGTATTTGTTTTTAAAATCGATGTATTAGTTGTTAACATTTTTTCACAAATACAATCCTCATTTACAAAGATCCTTCAAAAATTTTCGGATTAGGTGATATGAGAGTCAGTTTAACCATATAATTGTCAGTGTGTGAATGTTAACCAAATCAAGGCTTAAGAAAATACCCTCAAGATCAATAGGTTGTGATTGTAGAGAAACTACCTAGTCCATTAGTTGTGTTCTGATGAAGTTTGGTATAATCAAAGGTATGTGCATTCACATGGAAGTTCCATCCTTGTTAATTGCATATTGGAAAGTTTTCATGGTTGTCGTTGAGAAGATCGTTGTTTGAAGGGACCAAGTCACCAAGGAAAGCACATATGTATCAGTGTGTTTGATGCACAGTTTCAATTTATCGAGAGCAATGGACATGAGTCCGTGATTGGGATAATTTTCCCTATGCACCCGGTATAGGAGTAACAACCATGTTTATGGTGACATTGTTTAAATCCATGTTGGGAATTTTACCCATGCACAATAGGTTTCTTTCTCTTTATTTGTTGAGATTTTTCTAAATCTTGTTTGGTTCTCCGAAAAGTGAAGTGGAAGTACATACCTTCATACATTGAATTTGTTATAAGTATACTTTGTAATGGCTAATGTCCTGGATTGTGAAAGAATTACAAATGATGCAATTGTGAGTCGTATCACAAAAGTTTTTCCATAGCATTAGTATTTTGTTTTTGAACAAAAGTGAATATTATATTTCATTTATATAGATCTGTGGAGGAAAAGTTATAAAGGCCAAGAGTTTAAAAAGAGATCTATTGGATCGAGGATTGGTTCAAAGCTTAAGTACTCTGCACTCTTCCATTTGAATTATGGTAATGGTAACATTGCTCCTTTGAATTGTTTGAGATTTTAAATGTTTCCTTAAAACTTGATGTAATTACCAGTTGGCTTGGAAACATTATAAAGGGTTTGTTATCCACTCTTAGAATTGATGAGAGTGAGACATTATTACGTTTTCTCCTCGTTGAAAAATTAAATGGGTGCATGATCGGTTGTACCCAAAACCCCTCCATTTGGATTTGTGGATAGTTTGAGTTATTGTTTGAAGGGTTAACATATTTGTGTTAGATTATTCTATTTTGGAAGTGCAGGTGTATTCATTGCAAAATTCCACCATGGGAAAATCATCAAAGAATCTATCATCACTTCATGAACTTAAAAAAATCAATTAGAAAATTCACGTAGAAAATGTTGAATTGAGGAGATTGTGGAAGACGTTAGAGGAAGAGAAACATGGAATGCAAAACAAAATTCAAGATATGAAAGAGATATTTAAAGCATTGCAAATTGAATTGTGAGCTAAATATGAGATGTTGGGAAGGTTCCAGAACAATGATGAAGTTCAGAAGAATGAAGAATCGATTTACTTTGCAAAAGGGACAGCCTTCTATCAAATATGTAAAAACGCAAATTGAGCTATGTGTTGAAAGTATTTCAGCATGTTCTTATTCATCTCATCTTGATGATAATTTTTATATTGGAATTTTTGGTGAAGCACACATTCAAAGTTGGTCTTAGACTCCTTACAAAAATGGGGTACAAAGGAGGAGGACTTGGCCTTAATGGCTGAGGCATAACTCATCCACTTGAAGTGAAACGAAGACCTCAATCAAATTTGGGGAGTGTTCCAAATTCTTTGAAGTAGGAGGTGCTTCAAGAAAAGGACCTAGATTATCGTTGAAATCATGCAAGCAGGAAGATGGAACATGATCACCATCTCATGATAGTGACGAAGAGTCCAAGTTCTCTCCCAAAGAAGAAAATTCTTTCAAAGAACGAGTGAAGACAACTTATCCTCAATGGGTTTTCATCCAATATTGTGATAAAAGGTATTAAAAACATGATTACTCAAATGTTTTCGTAATCACAAGAAAAATGGCTATGAAACACATAATTTATGGTATGTATATCCTTGCACATTTTTCATATTGAAACACATAATTTATGGTATGTATATCCTTGCACATTTTGTATATCTCTTTACATGAATTTTTTGTTGATTATAAAGGAGACAAAACATGAATAGCATCATCCTCATCAGCAGAAGAAGAAAGGAAATAAGGAAAGTAAGTCACAAAACTTATGCACTCATTGTAAAATCAGTGGACATCGGGTAAAGAGTGTTGTAAATTACACTTGGAGCTTCATCCATGGAATAAAAGAGATTTTATTCCTACCCTTGCAAAGAATTGGTGAAAAGTTATGAGAGATCTCACAAGGAGAAATGTAGCTGATGGAAGAGTTATTTAAATTCCAACAGTCCAAGAAGTTGTTCATGAAGAAGAACCATTGTTCTTAGACTACTTGGGAGCATCTCTTTGTGGTCCACTTCATGTGTTTAATCAAAAATATCAATTATAAAATATCAACATTTCTTTGCAAATTCACAATACCATCTAGAAATCATGATGTCATTATGTGAAAGTGTATTTCCACTTCAAACTAATGTTATTGACCATGTGTTTCAATAATATATACAAGAATCTTGGTAGCCTATGTCCATGATTTCATACATGGCATGGTGATAACCTTTGAACACAATATCCACACCAATTTGCATTACCATGTATAATTCACTTGAGAGTGATTCAAACTTAGCTACATCAAACTTGGACTACGAATCCCACTACAGGAATGGAATACTTGCTAGCTCTACCCATTTCAAGAACATAAGAAACTTCCATAACACAACTCTTAGTTTTGTCCATGTGCATTCAATGTGTTCTACAACATATCATTGGCGAGATACCTCACCTAGTTCATTTTTAATCTAGCAGTGCAGGTGTTGGCCACATGCTCCACTTGTTTTGAACACTCCCCCTTTTCACAAGTCCACAATACCCTAATATATAGTTCTTGTGTTTTCATGCTAACCAATATATTTTTAATAGAGGCTATATCATCACTACATGGATAACAAATTCTAGCAAAGGTTTTTAGAAGATATGCCATCGATGATTTGGTAAAGGTTGTAATAGATACTCACTATAACTAAAGATATCTAGGAAGGTGGACTTTAAATGGAGCATCTTTTATGCAGTACACAAATTTGAAAAATATGCACTAATGTGCCAATCATATGACACACTCTGGCATATCCTTAAAACAAGTCAGCTCAATATTTGTAATATATAATTGTCACCCAAATTTATGTATTATGTAGTAAAAGATTATGTGTTCATTATCCTCATGAAGGCACTTATGCTCTTTTGTCTCTCATATACCTAGTTTACATGATTGATAAAAAGCTATCATGTGCATATTGTATACTACTAATCACTTATGCCTATTTAATCATGCCCTGATATCAATGATGACAATGGTGTTGTTATATTTGTCAACACTTGTTTGTTTAATTTTAAAAACAAATTAGAGCATTCAATTTATCAAAAGCATTGGTGAACATACTACAGTGGTACATTTAGCTACAAATTTTAATTTTTTTCAACCTCTCCTTGTCACATAAGTTATTAAACATAGAAAATCAAAATGTTAGAATTTCTACATATATGAAATTTCTTAGATATAATTTAATGTATTAAAATAATATTAAAAACAAAAAAACATAATTCAGGGAAAGTTTTTTCAAAAAAGGAAAAAAAAACAAAAAAACAAAAAAAAACCGTTAAGGAAAATTCCATTTAACAAATTTTGAGCTTGTTGCCAAATTCAAACACTCATTAGTCTTATTTTCAGCTGCTAAATTGAGCTGGGTGAGAATGTTTGGTTGGTAACAATCACCAAATTGCATGCAGAAAAGAATAGCAGCTGGAGGTTTGATTTGGGTTTTTTTTCCATCTCCCAGAATGACGTGAGTGTGGATGTTCAGTCGGTAACAGTCTCCAAAGAGAAAGCAGGAAAAAAAAGCAGCACGAGGTTTGATTTGGGCATTTTTTTCATCTCCTAGAATGAGGTGGACATGGATGTTCGGTCGGCAATAGTCTCCAAAGAGAAAGCAGGAAAGAACAGCATCTACAGGACAGTGGAAGCACTGGTGGAGGGAAAGGTTTGTGGCACGAGTTTTCTAGAGTATTCTCCCTTCCAGGTATTCGACTTAAGGATTTAGTTATCAATTACTATAATTTGTTTTTTTTAATAATATTTTGTCTGAAATGATTATAGTGTTAGATTGGTCTGTAATATGCCATTATTCAGATTAGTGTAGACCTTGGATTCATAAATTTATATAGGTGCCATTAATTGAACCCATGTGCAATATACATGGTTTTTTGATTGGTTGTCATCTTCCAAAATAGTTTCTACAGCAATGAAATTCCACTAATAACTGTAATTTAATGGAATAAAGATTGTTGGTTCTAAAAACTCAACATCTCTCTCACCGATAATAAAGGGCCTTCACATAGAGCATTGTTTGATCTACGTTGGATAGAGCATTCATAGACATGATTCAATAAGGATACGGGTATGTATGACCTCAATGTTGTCAGAACTGTCATTCAATGTCAACAAGGATTGGTTGGTTCTAACTGGATGGGTACAGATATGTCTGTCTAAAACTTGCTAGATCCCAGAAAGTGGTCAGAATTAGTTCAACGGGAATGTTTTCAAGAAAAGAAATAGGTGGATGGTAGGTTAGTGTCGTGCAACGAGATGTAAAATATCCTCCACTGGTCTAATCCTTATTAGAGGGAGGATACATTCTTACCATCTTATTAAACTGATGATTTCAGAATATATAATGATTGGTTCAAGTTAGCACTCATTAGGTGGGATATTTTTACCTATGAGGCCTGAAGGATATCTTCCCTATAGTGTTGTGTCTGTACCCACCTTTACCTAAAGTAATATTCCAAGAATTATGGATCAATTCGAGATATTATCCATGCCCAATTATCTAGTCCTGTTCAGTTATTAAATGAGACGCTTTGCTAGCACATATATTTAACAATCCAATCATGGAGGATTACATAATTGAAGCACAAGTAATTTTTTATGTTTTATGAAAAATAGATATGGAATGTTGGGAAGGAATGTGCGGTTCTGAATGTTTGTATTTTATATGAGTATCAGATTAAAAGACTCATCAATTTTTCGAGGATGCATTAGGTCCTATTCATAGGACTGGACATCAACAATTCCCGATGAAGAAATTGGATTACATTGTATTGTTCCATAAGTGAGTAAGTTTATATCTGGGTCTATCGGAATGGTTAAACAAATTGACTCAAAACCTTCTTGTACCTAAGGGATATTAAGGAGTAAAGAAGTATCGTTTGGGAGTCTTATTATTCATATTTGGATTATGTTGCTCCCCTTCATCAAGTAATATTTTGAGAAAGAAAAATGCACTCATGTATAGGTATGGATTACACGTCCTTGATTCATCTGGATCAAATGGGAAATCAAATTAGTCGATCTTATAAATTTTATCACTTGGTAACTGATGCGTTCGATAGATTCCAAGGAACTCCCTCCATCCACTCTAAGTTTAGGTGCTCTAGATAGAATGAATCCGAGACTCTATAGATAAAAAGGGGGTTTCTTTCTCTTTCCATGCCTGTGTGTGGCTACTTGGTTATTGGTGGTCCTATAGGCACATATGGGTTTGGCTAGGGTGGGGGATTCATGGTAGCTACAGGAAGTTGTGGTGTGGTTCGATATTTATTTTATTGTCCCTTTTCAAATGCATCTCTTGCTAAACCAAAACCTACATCCGACAAGATAGATAAAATCGATTTTTTACCTTGATCATTTAGTTTGCTTGTTTGTCCATATCTAGTGTCAATGGGATGGAGGAACTAATCATTACAAAAATTAGCATTTTTTTGAAGTTATAATATGATGCTCTGGTTTGGTCCAAGCACTTGAGAGCCAAATATGAATTTGAGGAATAAAAGTATGTGAACAGTCACCTGGTGATGCTTACATTAATTTTCCCAGCCAGAGATATAAATCAAACTGGCATTTAATTTAATTTATATTTTTAGTTTATGTGGTGTCTATCAAATAACTCCTAAGGCATAATCACATCCTTTTCTTCTTTGATGCACTACTACAACTACCCCACTGATGTTATTTTCATTCATGAAATTTATTATAATATTATCAACATGTAAGCACATCAGTTTTCCCCTTGCATGAACAAAATTTACAAAGGAGTTATTGAGTTTTTTCCCTTGGCCATTTAGGGAATTTTCTTGGTTGGAATGAGCATATTTTTCAGTCTATAAGTGTATCCCATCCACCCATCACTAGAATCATTTTCAAGAAAATAATTTGGCTCAAATCACCCTCATAATGTTTTTTCCATACTATTGTACATGAATATTATCTCTTGGGAGTTGTGGGTATCATTTCCAAGCACAAACACTGCCTCCCTCTCACAAGTCTTGAGACTCTTATTAGTGTTGAGAAGTTGAATTGAGGCACTTGGAGGTCAAACTAGGGGGAATTTACCATAGAAAATACAACCAAATCTGGATCATGCTCTTTACAAGGAGAGTTAAATCCCCACCACTTTCCTTATTTTTCCATATTTGGCATCTCATATAATTATAACATGGTATCACATTAGGTTAAAACTTGAAGCTATAGTTTTTTATCCATTTCCTGAAAATTTTGTGTATCATCTTCACTTAAGAGTCATGTCTGCAAGAGTTGTGTCAAACCCAGCAAGTGGCATTTTGGCTCGAATAAACATGAGCATAACACAGCCAAAGAAAAAAAGTGCTCAAAAGACACAGACAATGCAAGACTAAGTGTGGATCAAATATGTAAATTGAGGATTTTGTGGGTATGATATTTTTCCTAAACGTACATCAAAATTTTAAATTTTGTTGTGAGTTGAAATCCCAAATAAGAAATCAAATTAATTGTCAAACACAAAAATTATATTTTTGAGCAAAAGAAGTATAATATAAGATGAGATAATTTCCTCTAGGGAGAGGTTGGGACGGCAAGGGCCTGCTTGTATGATCCTAAGGAGTCACAAGAGCAAGGAATCCTAGCACTCCTAGCATCCAATTCCATGGGAAGAAACTCCTAATAAAAGACTGATTGCTCAAGATGACCTAAGAAGTAATGCACTAGAGTAGGGAGGGGAGATCCCAACCTTTGATCTACCTAGAGTTGGTATGTATGTTGTTTGTTGAGTTGTATGCCCAAAAGTGGAAACCATGGAATTGGTTAACTACCTTGGAGGGGTAATGAGCTAGCCATTGATTTGTGAATCAGGTTTTTTACCCTCCAGCTCCTCTGTAGTGTACCCTACCAGATGTACCAAAGGGGAGGGGTCATTTTTTCATTATAAAGGCCAAGTTGGGGTTTGTTTTATGTAAAAGTGTTGGTTTAGCAGGGCTCAAGACCCTTGGTATGGTCATGGTAAGCTATCTTAGTTCTCATTTCAAAGAGTAATGGATTATTGGATTTGTTGACTACTTCTTGATAGGCGAAATTCCTCCATCACTATTGGGAATTTATTCCTCGCATGGGAGTTTTGATGCTTCTTGGGATGATTCCATTAAGACACATGGCTTGGGGATCCCAACCACAATTATGTTATATACTTTGTAGAGGTGATTTTTCTTGTAAGGGTTGTCATACTCGTCTTAGCACACCTCCAGGATACCCTCTTGGACCTATTTTTCATGTATTATTCCTCCTTCTTTGTCAACTTGGTCATCAAGAGAAAATCATCCACCTTCTAAGCAACGATAAATAGGTCATAAAGATACCACCTAAAGAAGGAGGGATTTGAGGGAAAAATCACAATGTTACAGATATATGGGGCATGATGCCCTCCTAATCAAGCTCGACATTTCATCATGTGAAAACATTTCATCATTTTTATCATTATTTTATGTTTTATGAGTTTAGTCCCCGAATTGTGGGTGACAAACCCTAAAAAATCATTAAAAGTCATTTTAAAGGCAAATTAGGTAGGTAGGCCCTAAACCAGACATGTCCATATGCGAAAGCGTGTCCCGTGTCTAACACAGACACATTGACAGAGTGTGTCGAACACATCCATTCAGTGTGTCCCGATTTTGGACACACGTTTCCCGTGTCTGTCAAGACGTGTCTCGAAAATAGGACACTCATGGTTGTCATAAGAAATACTCCCGACATAATATGGTTCCAGCTCGGTCCCTAAAATATAAATTGGACTTATCCAACTCTTTAGATTGTAAATAAACATGATATTAACAGCAACAGGTGTTTGATATTGACTAAGAAAGACTAGCTTTGACACTTTCTTTTGTACACTTTCCTTTGTCTGTAGAGTAAGAAGTTCCAGGGATTCTTTTGATAGGTTTTATTTTCAAATATCTATGTCCCCCAACAAAACAAAACATGGCAAGTTAGAGCATTNTATATATAGTGTGTGTGTGTGTGTGTGTGTGTTAAAACATAAGGTTAATCATAGAGATGGGAACATCGTATGTATATGGAGATGTTCATTCAGAGATCTAAATATTGAAATATCTCCCCGTAGTTGTTGATTCGTAAATCTTGGGTTACTTTTTTGGTCGAGCCTCAATCAATGACATTCTGTCCCTAGGTAAATGACATGAAAGGACATAGTTAGTAATAATAAAATCCACTTTCATTCCCTAGATTCCCCATACAACTCAATTAAAATGAGGTGTCTCGAAAGAAAAACCACAAATTATAGAAGGGTTTCTCAATTATGATTCAACACAACTTTGTCACACGTTTCTATTGATTTTGATTTCTATTGAATATTTGTAATTACTATTTTTTTGTTGTTAGCAAGCACCCATGGGATTTGAACTCATGACCTTCCATTTATAACGTATTATCTCAATTACTCATTACCAATTGCTCCAACTCCTATGGGCATTGTAATTACTAATGTTAAATTTGCATTGATTCTGATTTCTATTGAATATTTGTAAAAAAATGGATCTATATGTCTATATATATATATATATATATATAACGTGTCCTGATTCTGGGGGTCACCGTGTTTGTATCAGACACTTGAATCATTGTGTCCCGTGTCCTCGTGTCATGTGACTTAGTTGGGTACCTTGATGCACTAATGTAATTGCCTAACTGATGTGTTTTCACTTCCTAAGGAAAAATTGAATCACTAGCTCTTTTGGTCACTTTGATGTGGATAGGACCATTGTGAGTCCAAGCACTGACAAAGCCTTTACTTCAAGCAGATCCGACATACTTGAGCCATGCGAAAATTGTCCAAAACCAGTTAAAGTTGAATTCATTGTCTCATCTACATATTCAAGCTAGTGAAGGTGTAAGAGGTGAGGCTCAAATGGCCAATCTCTTTGCATCAGTAAACTAGTGTTCAAAGGAAAAAAGATAAATGCCATTAACACAGTCAGATCGAATGTAATGCAGACACCATAGGATTGTGAAGACATGAGGCTCCATGAATTAGTTGGGCAATCTAGAAGTGGTTCTGGACATTTGGGATCAGGAAACAAACCTGCCAGAGACAAACATAAATGTGTTTAAGTTAAGAAATGAGAAGATGTAGATAGTGGTAGGAGAGGACATAGTTCTAAGTTAGATCATTCCAATGCAAGATAGAGCTCTAGTAAGGAGGTCACGGGGAAGCAAAAAATGCACATGACTCATGGAGAAGAGGATAAAGGGAACATGTAAGTCACCAAAATTTAATGTATGAGGCAACCTAGTGCCCAATGTCATTGTTGGGCTTGGAAGCAAAAGAGGAAATAATTTTGGTCACAAGAGCACTTGATGGATAATACTTGTAATTTTAAATATTTTCTTTAAATTATATGCTCATCAACCAAATTTAGGGTGAGGAAGGAGGGCTCACTTGATCGTAGGGAAGGGTGAGGAAGGGTGAGGAAAAAATTGTTAAAGTGGGATAGTGAGGCCAAGAGTCAAGTAGGTAGAATGCCAAGAGCCATTGGTTAAACTTGTAAAGGGTGTTCATCTTTGCATTATTTAAATAGGTTATCTTTTTGACATTGTATGTTATATTCGCATGTTAAATAGATAAACTATTTTCTTGTGTTCTTATATTCTTACAAGTTGTGGATGGTTGTGGACTATTCTCTCCATTCATGGTTTTATTCATGAAACATGTAGGGAAGGATGTCACAATATATAAACGATATTCTCATGCTTGTAATGCCTTTTCTTAATTATATTATGCATTGGTAACAGTAACAACTTAATGT
This sequence comes from Pseudotsuga menziesii, assembly GCA_001517045.1. Lineage (NCBI taxonomy): Eukaryota > Viridiplantae > Streptophyta > Pinopsida > Pinales > Pinaceae > Pseudotsuga > Pseudotsuga menziesii. The sequence continues at coordinate 22,796 of LPNX010829438.1, read as the reverse complement.
TAATCAAGTATCCCTCTGTTACTTGTAGGATATCCTTTATTTCTCATAAATACCTTGGGGTTTGTGAAGAAGGTATTCATTGGACTATTCTCTTTGCTCTTTGTAATTCTCTTTTTGTTTTATTTCAATTAGTTCTTCAAATTCCTGTAGCTATGATATATTAGAATATATTAGTGTTAGATTAATTTCTATAATAGTTTCATAATGCATTCTATTCTTAGATGCATTTCAGTTGAAACCATAAACCCATATTAGGGTTCCTCATTTTCTATAAAGGAATATATAATTGGTCCCTTTGACATGGTGAACTTGTGAAGTTGACGAGGGAAATTTTACCACATAAACATTTTGGTGCTATAAATCAGGTCATTTACCTTGTATGGTTTATAGTTTAATTAATTTGTGTTGATTGTTAGTTAATGGGAATAATCACAATTTATACCCCATCCAAACAATAATGAAGAGAACTTGCAAGCAGAATTACATATACCAAGTCAGCTGGAATCCAATTTTCAATAAACTTATGTACAGTTTGATAAAAAATACCTTATCCACCTAATGTTTAGTTGCAATCTAATTTTTTTCCCACATGTAGAGACCAAATATCCTTTTTCTATCCCAACCCAAGAGTAATAAGCTTTTCATTGTCTTACCCATAGTTACACTCATCAGATTAATACCTTATCAGTTCTCTAGCAACATATCAACAACATATCTCTAGCAGATATTCTATTAGTCATAATCATTGATACTTATATTAATGTTAAGTTCATATTCATAAAATTCTATTGTATCTTAGGTTAGTTAGATTTCATTAATGGTGCTATAAGAAAAACTACCATATGAAATCTAACATGTGTTAGCCTTCATTGATTGTGCAATGTTGTTGTTAGAAGGAAAGCTAACACACGTTGGAACTCCTTCATGGTGCTAGAAGGAAAACTACATTAGCATTCATATGAAAGCTAACAAACACTACTTTTGGTGACATTGTGGTTGCTATAGAAGGAAAACTACCATATGAAAGCTAACATATGTTATCTTTGAGGACAATGTGGTTGCGGTAGAAGGAAAACTACCATATGAAAGCTAACAACCATTAGCTTTCATTCACCATGAAATGTTGTTGTTAGAAGGAAAGCTAACACATGTTAGCTTTCATTGACCATACCTTATTGTTATTAGAAATAAAGCTAACATATCTTACATTTCATATTCTTGTTAGAATGAAAGCTAACACATGCTATCTTTCATTCACCATACAATGTTGTTGTTATAAGAAAAGCTAACATGCACTACATTTCATGTTGTTGTTAGAACGAAAGCTAACATGAGTTAGTTTTCATGTTGTTGTTAGAACCAAAGCTAACATGCATTAGATATTCTTCATGATGCTAGAAGAAAAACTACCATATGAAAGCTACCATGCTTTAGATTTGATGACAATATGGTTGTGCTGGAATGAAAACTGCCATATGAAAGTTAACAAGCATTAGCTTTGGTGAAAATGTGGTTATGCTAGAAGAAAAACTACTTTATGGAAGCTATTACACATTAGCTTTGATGACAATGTGGTTGTGATAGAAGGAAAACTACCATATGAAAGCTAACACATGTTATCTTTGAGGACAATGTGGTTGCGGTAGAAGGAAAAATACCATATGAAAGCTAATACCCCTTAGATTTCATTCACCATGTTAACTTTCATTGACCTTGCAATATTGTTATTAGAAGGAAAGCTAACATGCATTAAAGTTCATGGTGTTGTTAGACTGAAAGGAAACATGAGTTAGATTTCATGTTGTTAGAACGAAAGATAATTGTGTTAGCTCTCCTTCATGGTACTGGAAGAAAAAATACCATATTAAATCTATCATGTGTTAGCTTTGATGAAAATGTGATTATGCTAGAAACAAAACTGCCCTTTGAAAGCTAACCCCTATTAGCTTTCATTCACCGTGCAATATTGTTGTTAGAAGGAAATATAACACACGTTAGCTTTCATTGGTCATGCAATATTGTCATTCGAAGGAAAGCTAACATATGTTATATTTCATATTGTTGTTATAAGGAAATATAACACGTGTTATATTTCATACACTGTGCAATGTTGTTGTTAGAATAAAAGCTAACACGCGTTAGATTTCATGTTGTTAGAAGAAAAGCTAACATGAGCTAGATTTCATGTTGTTGTTAGAACGAAATCTAGTTAGCTTTCATACACTATGCAATGTTGTTGTTAGAAGGAAAACTAACATGTGTTAGATTTCGTGTTCTTATTATAATGAAATATAACATGAATTAAATTTCATGTTATTTCTAGAATGAAAGCTAATATGCGTTAGATTTGCTTCAATGTGCTAGAAGAAAAACTACCATGTGAAAACTAAGACGCGTTAGCTTTTGATAAGAATGTGGTTGTGCTAGAAGGAGAACTACCATATGAAAGCTAACACACATTAGCTTCGGTGACAGTGTGGTTGTGCTAGAAGAAAAAATACCATATGAAAGCTAACACACAATAGCTTTGATGACAATGTTGTTGTGTTGGAAGGAAAACTATCATATGAAACCTAACACCTGTTAGATTTGATAACCAGATTTGATAACAGTGTGGTTGTGCTAGAAGAAAAACTACCATATGAAAGCTAACACATGTTATCTTTGGTTGCAATGTGGTCACGCTAGAAGGAAAAATGCCATATGAAAGCTAAGACACATTAACTTTGATGGCAATGTGGTTGTGCTAGAAAGAAAACTATCATATGAAATCTAAGACACATTAGAATTCATTCACTGTGCAATGTTGTTGGTAGAAAGAAAGCTAACATGCGTTATATTTCATTGAACCTAGAATATTGTTATTATAAGGAAAGCTAACATGCACTAGATTTCATGATGTCATTAGAAGAAAAACTAACATGAGTTAGATTTCATGTCGTTGTGAGAATAAAAGATAACATGTGTTAGATCTCCTTCATTGTGCTAGAAGGAAAACTATCATATGAAAGATGACAAGCCCTAGCTTTGATGGCAATGTCATTGTTTTAGAAAGAAAACTATCGTTTCAAAGGTAACACATCTTAGCTTTTATGCACCATGCAATAGTGTTAGTAGAAGGAAAACTAACATGTGTTAGCTTTCATTGACCTTGAAATATTGTTATTCAAAGCAAAGCAAAACATGTGTTATATTTCATATTGTTGTTAGAAGGAAATCTAACATGTGTTAGCTTTCATACACCATGCAATGTTGTTGTTATAAGGAAATATAACATGCATTAGATTTCATGTTGTTGAAAGAAAGGAAAGCTAACACACATTGACTTTGATAACATTGTGGTTGAGCTAGAAGGAAAACCACCATTCAAAACTTAACAAGCATTATCTTTGGTGACAATGTGGTTGTGTGAGAAGGAAAACTACCATATGAAAGTTAACACACATTATATTTTGTGACAATGTGGTTGTGTTATAAAGAAAACTATCATATGAAAACCAACACCCGTTGGATTTCATTCATTGTGCTATGTTGTTGTTAGAAGGAAATCTAACACGTGTTAGCTTTCATTGACCTTGCAATATTGTTATTAGAAGGAAAGCTAACACATGCATTAGTGTTCATGTTTTTGTTAGAATAAAAGGTAACATGAGTTAGATTTCATGATTTTAGAATGAAAGCTAACATGCATTAGTTTTCATGTTGTTGTTAGAAGGAAAGGTAACATGAGCTAGATTTCATGTTGTTAGAATGAAAAACTACCATATTAAATCTATCACATGTTAGCTTTGATGACAATGTGATTGTGCTAGAAATAAAACTACCCTTTGAAAGCTAACACATGATAGCTTTCATTCACGTGTAATATTGTTGTTAGAACACTAGTTAAAAATGAGGAATTAGCTACTAGGTGACTAAAATTTCTAGTCACCACAGTTTTTTCAAGTGCTTTACTACTAAATATGAGCCATTTTGATTGATCCAACTATAAACGACTAAAATTAACGACTAATTTAGTCACTAGTTAACAAATATGACTAGATAATAAATTACTAACATAAACGACCAATTTAGCCACGACATAAAAAATGACTAGCTAGAAGAATATGAATTAGTCATTTATGTTAGTCATTTTTAATTGTGTCATGGAAAATTGCAATTTTGACAATGAAGTGTAAATTTTGTAAATTTTCTACCTTCTATTAGTAATATTGGTGCCATGCACCTCGATCTTTAGAGATCCAACAAAGAAATTGCATGAATTTTCTCTTGACCATATTTATCCCTATTGAACCATTTAAGCAAACCGTTAAGCACGTGCCAAATTAGGAAAATTAGGTTCCTACATCAATTATGAATTAGGTACTAGAACCCGTACTATATTGATACCTAGAAGAATCATAGCTAGTTGTTGATCCTTCAATTTAAGAGTCCCAAGTCCCATACTTAGCACCTAAGCAAACGTTTACATTGTGGTGACACCGTTGTGAAAATTTACATGTTTTGTTAATAACTAAAAAAACTAAAGAAAAAGAGTGAAAGGCAAAAGTGACGGTCCACCATCAGTGATAAAAATTGAAGGGTGAGTCTTAATTTTAATTGGAAGGGTATTTATTCTCTCAATGCTTCAGAGATGAAGGGAAATATAAATAATTGTACTTCAATTGACAAGTATAAAATAACTAAACCTTTTCATTAAAAAAATGCAAAAAGCAAATATTGTTCTTTCAAATTTTTACAATTTTAAACAATTGAGCACTTTAATATCTACATGAAAAGCACTTTAATATCTACATGAAAAAATGATATATTTTCAATGAAACTTATTTTGAACACATTAAGTTGTCATATGTGTATCATTAATTTTACAGTTCAGTAACATAACAACTATTCTTTGTATTTTATAGAGTTGGAGCACATGTCATTATACAAAAAAACTACTTAGACTATGCCATAACCATATTGGGGCATCCACATGCAATCCAAGCTTGAGAGATGTAATAATGATAAGGATTGGGCACCTAAGAAAAAATAATACACAACTCATGAAACATTCAATTTCCTACATACCAAGAAAGTTAGCAAAGCTAGCATAACCGGGGTTGGGGCATCAAATATTTTTGTTCAACACTTGTCGTGAAAGCATACATGCATGTGATGGAGGGGTCTAAGTCAATTGAATCCTTGCAACTCACTACATGTCTGAGTCTCAACACTATGCCTTTTAAATTGAACCAAAATACAAAAAGAAGTTTATTAATGGCTAGATTTGAGAAAGTTCTAGGTGTGAGTAATGAAGGGCTCGAGGCTCTAAAATTTGTTGCGTTTTGTAGAATTCCACGATTCAATCACAAGTAGGAATTTAAGTTATTCAATGAAAACAATTAATGTGTGTAACCCTTATGTCGAAATCGTTTTCCATGTTGATGCAAGCCACTACCCTCTTTATTGTCTTACCAAAAGGCATGATAATGAGGAAGAAGACCTAAAATTATGGACTTCACCTTCAAAGAATGGCTTGCAATCACATTGGTAAGGAGTGATAAGAAGGCTACAACAATCCAACGTGTCAAATATCAGTTGATTGTGTTAATTAAAGACTTATATGGTAAATTTAATATAAGACTTACTTATAGTTGTCTCTTGCTCTTTGCGTCTTGACATGTTTAATATTTTATGGCTGTCTTTGCGCCTTGACCCAATTTGTATTACAATGTGAGGATGTGCATGCATAATAATCCTTAGTTTTGACTATGAGATGAGTATTTAAAGAGAAGATGATGTAAAGACAAATAATTTTTACATGTATTTTGGTAGCACTCAGGACAAATGTTGTGAGAAACCACAAATGTTTGGAAGGACAGAGGGAGATTACATCACGATCATGCCACCCATCAAATTGAAGACTATTGTTGAGCCAACAATTGTTTTTTTAATTTTATTAATAATCATTGTTTCTCCATATCGTGTGCCCAATGACACCTCTCTATAGCAATGCATAAATCGACTTCTACACAGTTTGTGATCCTAGCTACATGCCATTAATTGTATTTGCATGACATCGAGTATTCTTTATAGTTGGACTTATCAAACCGACCATTTGAATTTCATTTTGATGAAAAAAGAGTGGACATGGGTAGCAAGGTTCATATAGGTAGTAGGCACAAATTCTTGAGCTCATTTCAGGCCTAGTAGTAGACTAGTAGTTGTTCTTTTTTGTTATAGTCGTAGTTGTTGACACATTGTCACACTTTAGATTGCACCCCCAAGTAACTTAGGATTCAGAGTCACATCTCGATGGCTAGTGCCTCGTAGTCATCAATGATTACTTGCCATCTTGCACAACTAAGTAGTGAGTGCATGACATGAGTGAGTAAGCGATTATAATTGATCATATTTCCAATATTTTGAATGATGAGTTGAACTTTATAGCATAGAAATTATGCCCTTCTTAATTTGAAGGGTAAAATTCAAATCTTAATTTTTTTTGAAGAGCAATATTAAATTTACACTTATGGGAAGGGCTAGAACCCTTTGGAAGGGTTGAGAAGGGTTCAAAGTTGGATAGGAGAATGTTTGGTGGTAGATTAAAAGATTAGACTCTAAAAGTAATATTGTATTCTCTTAAGATAACAATAACATAAAGGATATTCTACTTTAATCTAACTATAACTCAACTTAATAACTATAACTCAACATAGCTCCTATAACTAGACTAAAATCCTACCTACTTTAGCATGTTTAACTCATAAACCCCTAAAAATTTGCCAAGAAATAGAGCTTACCATACAAAATGTTCCATACACTTCAAATTATAAATAGGAATGAAATAAATAAAGATAGAGAACAAACAAAAAGGTTTTGCATCTTGTAACACCTATGAAAAGTAAAAAACCAAGATGCCTATATTTATTTGACGGCGAAATTGCCCCTACCTAAATGAATTAAAAGTAAAAACCCTCCTAGCAAGCGCCTCTAAGCTAAAGCGACCCCCTGGTAGGTGTGCTAGAATCGATGCAAATCTTGCAAATCTTCAATGTGAGAACAATTTACATAACCGGGTGCACTATTTGGGGAAGAACTATAATGAGGAGGACAGAAGGAGATCAGGAAGAATTTCTTTTGAAGTCCTTTCCCTCTTTCCCTAGATCAGAATCACAACATTTTTTCGATCACAAGAAAGGGAAAATGTATCAGTCCAATCATGAACTTTGCTCAAGAGAAAAAAGGGCCAATCTATTATGAATCGGTAACAGGGGAAATCTATCAATCCAATCACGATCTTTGCTCAAGAGAAAAAAGGGCCAATCTATTATGAATCGGTAACAGGGGAAATCTATCAATCCAATCACGATCTTTGCTTAAGAGAAAAAAGGTCCAATGTCGTATCTTGGGAGGTGTCAACTCGACTACGTGCAGTGGAAGAAAATATTTTGCTAGCTATTAGAAACCCTAATTGCCATGCGTTCACAGTAGGAAGATGCAACGAAGACTCCACAAGAGATGCGCTCAGATTTACAGTTGTTTGATTGACGAAATGTAGCATGGGTTATCAATTTCCTATAACTCAAGGCTATGGATGAAGAGTCAATTTCCAGGTAATGGTTGTGTTGCTAAAAGATTCAGAGTCCTTGGTTTGTATTTTGGGCATCTGATGTTTGAACAACAAGGAATTCCTAGATCCAGTAATGGCGAGTGTTTTGGGTACCAAATAATTAGAAGGAATTCCTATATCCAACGCTCGATTTGGGGTATTGTTGGCGTACCATTTTGATGGGCTTGGGAAGCTTCGTCGATAGTGATCTTAGTGCGTATATTGTGGAGCTGGGTTTTATAGAGTTACTGACTAAGAGCTTGAGCTAGAATTTTGTTTTATAGATACGTTTAAGCAGAGATCCGTGAGGGGGAATAGAGAGCTTGGTGGACACAATTTAATATTTGGACAGCTTATATAGATGGCACATCAGGCATCTAACTTATGTAGCCCGAGAGCTCTGAAATTGAGAATGGTGTTGCTGGGCATGTCGTTGGCAATCTACATTTTGGGTTCTCCCCTGTATTGGCAGTTGGAAGAGGGTTTGGCATCTGTAAGACATGTAGCTTCTTTCCCCCAGGTATTCTTCAGAGTTAAACTTTTCAAATATTTCAGGATAGGGGTTAGTTTGTTGTTAGCATTTACTTTTCTTCTCCATTTTATTTCTATGGTTCCTTTCACAGATATGTAGTTTTTTACAATTGCTTCAGACAATATTAGAATAGAGAAGAGTTATAATTAATGTGAATGAAATCCCACCATAGGGATATTCCAGTGTAGCAATAGCTTGTCATACATCACATACATAACAACCTATAAATATTGTAACTTAACCCTATAAATTCATCTGCATGAACCCTATAAATACTGTAAACTTAACCTATAGCTTTATTCATAATCATTGCTTATAATAGAGTTATGACTATTAATTCCATATAAGCACCCTTTATACGTACAATCAAAGCTTATATCGGTATAAGTAACATAGTGTTCAATATAGCTTTGTTTAATATGAATAGTTGCAAGCCTATTCAAGCTTACATGGTTAGAATCCATGACTTGAACTATTCCCATAGATAAAATGTGGTTAACAAATCCAAGACAACAGGCTTAAGTTTTCATAGTTAAGCATAGTGTAATAGAACTCCATAAGTAGTAGTATTATGCATAATATACAAATATATGAAACTGTAATCATACTAGTATTAAAGCTTATAGTGATTGAATATAAGATAGTGAGACATTCCACTAGTACATGTTGAATAAGCTGTGTTATACCCTTATATAAGCTTATGGACCTATGAATGCCTATCTATACTAGTATAAGCAATAAGCTCATGAATAGTACCAGTAATCACCTTGTTTCTGACTTTCATTACATCACTTGTATAAGATGAACAAGAGCAATTGATTAGTAGAGGTTCAATATTGTATGTAAACACATAGTCTATTTTAGAGCAGTGATTATGTATTCAATGTTACTAGCTTACAGTATTATAAGGATCCATATTAGTGTAGTTTTTGATGCTTTACTCTGTATTGGTAAGGTATACGCAAGGGTTCCACTTCAAACATGGATAGTTGATATGAAATTTTACTATTATGTTGATTTTGGGTTATTTTGCATAACATAAGCCTGATTTGAGAACTTCTTAGCTCAATTAAAGGGTCAATATGTATGGACATAAAGCTTATTTCAATTCCTTTCCAATGATATAGAACGATTCCCTTGATTTGGTTTATGTTCATAAGGGATAGCATTTGATATGACCACCCATTTTCTTGGATCTAGATAGAGTTTGTTAGGGTTTAGTGGAGCATTTTTATTTGTTTACTCCACCCTAGGCGATATCTAGGAAATTATGATTATATTATTGTAAAGGAAGTTGAGTTCCTCTACTATAAGAGAGCCTCTTCCTCAATCATTTCTAATGTTTGGATTTGGAGGGAAATCCCACTAAGAATTAATGGAATATATTTGGGCTCTTATGGATGGCTTATGCTAGAGCTATGATGTGGATGTCTTACTAATGGTTTGGTTTATTCTTGGATCAATAATTGTTTTTATTTGGTTTTGTGGTTAAATAGGTGGTGTATTTTCAACTCTTGTTTGTATGCCTTAGGATTCCATGCTTAATGAATATTATGCTGAAGTTAGTTTTGAAGACTATTCCCCTGTAGATCCTTCCATGAATTCTAGCCTTCCTTGAATTTGGTGGGGATTCGCATTCGATTCCTATAAATCCTTGGATGTCAGTAATATCTTCATTACTATCCTTGATTAACCCTATTTTCCCATTTGATAAGACATTGGTCCCTAATCCCATCATCTCCATTATCTTTAACTTCAATAAGAAAACCTTTTTTTTCTTTGGTTACTCTTCAAATTCACCTTGTGTTTCATTGCTAAAACATAGTAATCCTATAAAGGGACTCCTCCCTTGAGCTAGAGAATATATAGCCTAAAGAGAAGAAGAGGGTTAGGTGGGGTGACATTGGAATCCCTCCTATTTATCTATCATCCATCATATATTTCAAAGCTTTAATATCAAGAGTCTAATTTGTGTGGTAATAGGTCACAGACTCACATGTCCTTAGCATATTTTATGTGACATAAAAATCAATCACTCCTAAACATAAATTTATTATGTGTTTCTACTAATAGAGATTGTAAAAATTCTATGAAATAAATCTCAAATTAAATGTATTATTTCATGTCTAATATATGACATTAGGTACAAGGAAATACTCCAAATTCAATGAGTGTTAATTGAATGCATGAAGTAGATAGGAACAAATGGAAAAACAAATATTTTATTCTAGTAATTTGAGAAGAATATTTCTGCATATTTTCTTGGAGCTTTATCCTAAATCTCTACAAGATTATAGAAAATTTGGCCTAGTACATAATATATATTCTTGTAAGTATGCTAAAAAGGATTTGGACTAGAGGCATTTTCCAATTGGTAGGCCCATGCTAGTTTGAACTTCCACTAGCTCTCTCCAAAGATATTCAAAATTTTTAGTGTTACTTCGCTGACTTTTTATAATCCTTTTCCCCTATCTCTAGATATCTCATTTCTGAGTAATAGTTCCTTTTTCTTGTACTTGATATTATAGTCTCATATGGGATGAAATTTTAGGAGATGGTTTTAGTTTTTGCACAACCCATGTTTTCAGAGGACATATATGGATTAAGCACAATTAACATATTTCTCCAATCTTTCTTGGGACAGGCATTGATGAGATCAAACAATTCTTTAATGAATCTACACATGTTGATGGTGATTTCCTCCATCCTTATGTCTTGATTTCATTTCTTCTTGTAGAACGTGTGGCATTTTTGGCTGCTTCTTGTGATTGGCTTCAAAAAGACAACTTGACAAATTGGATTGGTTTTGTGACCTAAATAGTTAGTGGTTAACCTTGTTAATATTAAGATTATGGTCTTCAAACCACCAAGGAGTCTCTCCCTAGAATTCATTTTTATTTTAGGGGATATATTACGGAGGTGCGTAAATGCAGGGGCCAATAGTAAAAGAAAGAGGGGCTTCACAGTCACTCCTTACCAACGATATCTCTTACAATACTCAAAATTACACAGGTATGATTTGGAGAAAGAATCAATTCCTAAAATCAACTCATTCTTCTAAACCCTAGCCGACAACAACCTTCTAAGTTCTAACAACTAAGAAACCCACAAGGAAAGGAATACAGGGGCCCTCGGGCCTCTAGATGCCCTCTCTATAAATTGATGAATAATCCTGTCTCCATACCTTCTTAGGATGCAATTTTTCAAAATAAGTGTGTTGTCTATTACTCCTTGAAGGAAATCTTAGTCATCAGACAAGACCATGGAGAGAGGCCTACTGCAACTTTTTGTGACATGGAGAGAGGCCTACTCCAGATTTTGTGACATGGAGAGAGGCCTACTCCAGGTTCCTAACAAATAAACCAATGATTAAAATTATTTGGGTCCCATTGTCAAGATTAATTTGTTCAAAGATTTGGATTGTGTGAAATAACTCAAGATTTAACCAAAAGGAATCTCCCCCTCTAACAATTAGTAAAAAATGACAGATCTCCTCAGAGAATCCATCATGGAAAATTATTTTAGAGATAGGTCCCTCTCCTCCCTATACCATGGAGATCAAGAAAATATTTGATGCTAGGAACTATAGGAATGGATCTCCTTTGGAAATAAAAGCTCAAATCCTCTCCTAGTCTAGTTCAGACGAAGGTAAATAAGCCCTCTTCTTGGATGGAACAACTAATGAAAATCCAGGCCCTGCTAGCTCTAGAGGTGTCATTTTCGATCCTAGATAAATTTAGATAATTAAATATGCACTTAGGCATGCATTTAATCAAACAACATAGAAGAGGAATTTGCTGCCTTAAAAGGTTTAGACTCTTAGAGATCATATGGCTCACCTATAAGGACATCATTTGTATTTGACACTCAACTCTGATTGTCTCTTTCATACTTTAATTTGACACCTCTAATTACCGCAAGCTTTCCATATTTTTAAACAGTTTAGATCATATAAATTCAAGTGAGTATGGAGAAAAATCAACAGTGAGGGAAATACAATGGCCAACAAAGCTGTTGGCCTTGCTGAAGGTAATGTCCTCAATATTATTCAAGATGATTTTAAAACAACCACATGATCCCCAATTTCACAAGAATGAAAAATAAATTATATGTACATAATGAGAAAGAGATGGCCAAAATGTCAAATGACTCTCTTGGAGTTAGCCAAATCCAACAGAGCTAAGCTACCATGAAGAAGATGTGAGGGATGACAAGACAACTGCTAGAGTTATTAAAAGAAACAGTGATGGAAATGGATGATCTGCATGGGCTTTAGGTTCTAATATTTTTAGTTCTTTAATATGTTCCATGACTAACTTATGAAGACATCTTCAGTATGGATATTATATGTCACAAAGTTACTGTTTTGGATGAGAAAAACATAATTTGCAACTTTCCCCTAAATATAAATATGTGATACTAAGTAGACAACGCAATATGTTTTGTCTGTAAATTTGTTTAAGGAGTTAATACAAGATTGATTTTTTTAAAAAGGGGATATTTTGGCTACCTAATTATACCGTGTCAGGGGTTATGCATTTGTCTTCTCTCTCATATTGATTCTTTCTTGTTAGAACTCTAGCTACTATTCTGAATTTTTCATCTCTGTGGATTTTTTTTTCAAGATCCTCCAAAACAGTCTCAGCCTATGGATAACGGATTTTAGAAGGCTTCAAAACTTAGAATAAAGAAGCAATTATAGCTTTGGCAAAAGCAACCCAACCCCAACTATCTAAAGTTATCCAAAATCGAGTATCAAAAGAAACATTGATGGAAATGGATGATCTGCATGGGATTTAGGTTCTGATATTTTTAGTTCTTTGATATGTTCCATGGCTAACTGATGAAGATGTCTTCAGTATGGATATTATATGTCACGAAGTTACTATTTTGGATGAGAAAAATGTAAGTTGCAACTTTCCCCTAGATATAAATATGTGATACTAAGTAGACAATGTAGTATGTTTTGTATATAAATCTGTTTAAGCAGTTAATACAATATTGATTTTTTTAAAAAGGGGATATTTTGGCTACCTAAGTATACCGTGTCAGGGCTTATGCGTTTGTATTTTATCTCATATAGATTCTTTCCTGTTAGAACTCTAGCTACTATTCTGAATTTTTCATCTATGTGGACTTTTTGTTAAAGATCCTCCAAAATAGTCTCAGCTTACGAATAATAGATTTTAGAAGGCTTCAAAACCCAGAATAAAGAAGCAATTCCAGCTTTGGAAAAAGCAATGCCCCAACTATCTAAATTTATCCAAAATCAAGCAATAGATATGCAGACTTAGGGAAAATGGACCCTAGGGTGGAGAGCTAAGTGAGGCCTGTGCTCCTGAAGACCATACCAATGTAGATCCAAAAGAAGGGAAAACCCCTGCAACAAAAGAGAAAAAGAAAAGTGACCCTCCCACTGAAGTCCATGGATTCCCTCTCATCAAAGGTTCCCTTCCCCTAAGAAAATCACACACTCTTGGAAAATATCTGGGAGGATCATGATCAGCTTCTCAAATCTCTCTCTCATATTCCAATTTTACGTTCTTGAAAAAAATCAAATATTTAGTGGAACTTGCTCACTGTTTTCCTATGAACTGGTTTCACAAATGATGACAGGGGGCTATGATTATCTCCTCTTAGTATATAGGTTTATCATTGTGTTCTTGTGAATTCATTTTGATAAATCATTGCTTACCTACGATATCTTTTACGATACTGCCACGTTCATTCATGTTGCATGCTCTCAAAGCTTTCAATTAAGACCCTAACCAATTCAAATACCATATGTTTGTACTCCAACGAATTTTAAATTTGTTTCCACCATTTGGGAGCTACGGGAAATTATGAAGTAACCATATAAACAATTTATTATGTAGAGAAAGTTCCAAGGCTGTTAATATTGTCTTCCAACTTTAAGAGAGATTGTTCAGTGTTTTATGAGACTCTCCCACTTCCTTTCATTCTGTGTGCTTCAACTTTCATTTTTGTGTTGAATAAACTCCCCAACCAATCATCACCTCAGCTTCCAAAAAAAGGTGTAATCGAGTGCTCTTGTAGTATGGTAATTACTATTAGAATAGGCCCAGAATAGGCACCAGTAACACGATGTTGAACTTCTTCTCTATTGTCAGCATGACTTATGGAACAATTGCACCCTCTACAATAGGGAAAGTGTTAAATTTATAACATGGATATGATTTTAATAACAACAATAGTATTCTTAAAATTTGTATACTTCTAACATTAAATTTTTGAGTTATGTAACAGTAGTAAACAATCATCCACACAATTATACATAGGAACACAAATAAATTTTTCGTGGGGAAACCTTTCAAGGAATAAAACCCCAAACAATGAATAATCTTCCTCTAAATGAGATGACTGAGTTTGTACATGAGCAGATAAGAAGCAGACTTTTACAACAATTTGAATTTTCCCCTAGGGCACACATACCAAAAGAAACCTGTGGAAGAATGATTGTCCTGAACAAGATTGATTCCACCAGTTAAACTGACCCAAACCTAAATATACTGAACATAGGCTGTATTGACCAAGACTAAGGCTGATGTTGAGTGCTGTTGATTATGCTAAAATAAGGCTTGGGTGCTTGGAACAGTCTCCAATCATAGCTTGGCTGAGTAGAGAAGGCCCTAGATAGGGATCGACTGCTGAGAAAAGGCCCTAGTAGGGCTCGAATGCTAAAAGAAGGCCCTATTTAGGGAAAAAATGAGTGTATAGAGGCCTAGTAGTGCGTATGTGAACTAGAGGCAGGCCCAACCAGAGCTGTTGGTTTCCTCCTCTGACTTCCAATACCCCTTGTGGATGCATTTAATTTTGAACCAGGATTTTGATGGTGATGAGATAGAGAGAGACAACAACATTAAACCACAAGAATAGTTTCCTTGGATCACCTATGAAGATGTGTAGTGTGTCTAGCTCAAATGAGAATGCTTCTTTATTTATAGTCCATCGTTGAGAGACAAATCCGTAAGTTAAGGAAACCTATAATATAGACAATTCAAGGTATCACCACTAGTGCAACATAACCTACAACATAACCAGCGTTTGACTGTCTATCATAAGGTGCAGATTCTCCCAAAACATTCAATGCAGAGTTCCTTCAAGTATCGTTTGGTGTAGTTCCTGAATAAAACTCCACAATTTTCTAATTTGTTAACCACTCTCACATGGACTACACTTTGATAAGTTTGGAATTGCGTTAAGATTTGAACACCATAAGAATTGCTTAAACAATAGATAAAATGTCCTTCCATTCAACACGAATTTATATACTCTATCATCAATTAAATTTTCCTCTTGATCTATCACAAATTTGCAAATAAACACCATAGTATTCATTTCTAGATTAATGAAAGATCACCCAAATTTTCCTCTTAATCTAATTTTGTCTCTTAAGAAGCATTGTTTTGAACTTCCTTGAGCTTCAAGACCTTTTAGTCTATTTGCATTGCCAACCACAGGGAGTTGGAAGGTCATCTAGGAACATGGAGATGAATTTTCAATGTTGACATCTAAATAATATTTTGGTTGGGGTTTTCAAAATATGGTTTTGTAGACCATTGTCACCTGCAGTTGAACACTTCAGAGACTCTTTTTAGTGAAAGTTGTTGACCTCAAATTTGGATAAATGGGAAACTAACTTACTTTTTGCATTGCTGTATTTGAATACTTAAAGGGTTTTCACCATATAGTGGTGTTTGTCAGGATATATTTAATTAATTATTTCTTTCTTATTAACTGTTGATTACTTGATTGGAAATTTTATTCAGAGTTTGATTGGGTGGATGAATTTATGTATGTTGGAATTAAAATTTCCATCATTGACACACTTTTAACATTGCTTTTGTGTTTTTTTTTGCAGATTGCATGTGCTTTGATTGGGTTTCTTGGTGCATGCTATACAGGTGTTCTGTTAATTAACTAGGAAGCATATTTAGTTTCTTTAGTTTCTATAGAGAGTAGCATTCAAAGCCTAGGACGGACTTATGCAGTACTGCTGGCAGTCTCTGCACTTGCTCTTGACATTTTTTGGTTTATTATTTTCTCAAGTGAGATATGGTAATCTGGATCCTTGTCAATTTTTATTTCTTGAAATAATTTTGAACATAACTGCTTTAGCCTACTACTGCTTATTATAGCATGCTATGGATTACAAGTTGTGTCTATAGTCTATATTATAGTATGCTGTGGCTTTCATTTTTGTGTTGAATAAATTCCCCAACCAATCATCACCTCAATTTCCAGAAATAAGGAGGTGTAATCCAATGCTCTTGTAGTATGCTAATTACTTGTTAGAACAGGCCCAAAACATGCACCAATAACAGGATGCTGAACTTCTTCTCTGTTGGCACCATGACTTATGGAACAATTGCACCCTCCACAATGATGAAAGTGTTAAATTTATAACATGGAGATGATTTTAATAGCAGGCACAGTCTTCTTAAAATTTGCATACTTCTAATATTAAATTTCTTAGTTATGTAACAGTAGTGAACAATCATCCACAAAATCATACACATGAACACAAATAATTTTTTCATGGGGAATCCTAGGGAATAAAACCCCAAACAATGATTAATATTCCTTAAATGAGATGACTGAGTTTGTACATGAGCATATAAGAAGAAGACTTTAACATCAATTTGAATTTTCCCCTAGGGCACACATACCAAAAGAATCCCGTTGAAGAATGATTGTCCTGAATAAGACTGCTGCCTCCAATCAAACTGACACAAACCCCAATAAACTAAACACAGTCTAAATTGGCCAAGACTGAGGCTGATGTTGACTGCCATTGACTGTTAACTATGCTGAAATTAGGCTTGGTTGCCTGGAACAGTATCCAATCACAGCTCGATTGAGTGGAGAAGGCCCTAGATAGGGATCGACTGCTGGGAAAAGGACCTACCAGGGCTTGATTACTAAAAGAAGGTCTATATAGGGAAAATATGAGTGGAGAGAGGTCTAGTAGTGCTGTCGTGAACTAAAGGCATGCCCAACTAGAGCCGTTGGTTTCCTCCTCTAACTTCCAATACCGCTGTGGCTGCCTTTAATTCTGAACCATAATTTTGATGGTGATGAGAGAGAGACAACAACATTAAGCCCTAAAAAAGTCTCCTTGGATAAACTATGAATATGTGTAGTGTGTCTAGATCAAATGAGAATGCTTCTTTATTTATAGTCCATCGTTGAGAGACAAATCCATAAGTTAAGGAAACCGCCCTTAGGGGCTTTTAATATTTTTGCTTTTTTGACCTTTTGAGGTCTTTTGACTTTTTTGATCTTTTAATCTTTTAATATTTTGCTGGGCCGTCTTACCTTCCTGCTCGATCGTGGATGTGGGTTTATCCACTTTGTTGAAACATGGTTGTTGGGAGCCTTTAAGGCTGGGCCGTGACATCATCCTTCTAAGTTGTGACTATTTTGTATGCCCCTTGGGATGGGCATGAATGTGGTTATCTCCTCCTAACAGGCTGTGACTGTTTGGATGATTTTTGGACTGGGTTGTGGTCGTCATTTATCCTTGGAAACAAAATTTGTACAGATAACACTTATAAATGAATTTTTTTATAAATACTGCGTATAAAATAAGAAACCAAGTATCCAAAATATCATAAAAATTTATATGATGTAGCCCAGGGGAGATCATAAAATGACATCCTCACTTTATCCACTATTACAGTAAATTTTCTTATAGGTTCCAAAATGTATTTTGAATTTGAGAAGAATTGTGATGGTTGCTGCATGTTTACAACTTCAAATAAATAAAAAGTGAACTGCAGCTCTTAAAATGACTTCATAGTTGGAACTACAACAAATTCTTGGTTAAAAGTTAGATATGAGAAGTGTAATTTAACCTAAAGGATAATCAACTGTTTGATGCATGCTCACAAAAATTTTACTTTGAATTTGGAGGAAAGGAGTGAAAACCCAATCATATATTATCTCCAAGATTTGGTGGAGGAAATTTGGTAGAGGAAAAGAGGGATCTTGCTTATCAAATGTGATAAGCATGCCCCTTAAACCCAAGGAAGGTTGTACAAAGAGCCTTCTTTGGTTGATTCATACAAAGAGCTTGCAAGTTGCATCTATCCACTTATCCACATATAGGTAGACTTTCCCAAACTTGAACCCATACACACATCTATATTTTAGTTTCTGTAGAATCTGTATTTTAGTAGACAAAGTAAGACCTTAATAAAAATGATGAGTCTGTCCTTCGCAAGCTAATACATTGTTAGCAGATCCTTTACATATTGTTTCCATAGAGTTTGATATAAAACCATTTCAACAGGAATTTTGGATGAAGAGTATTGCCTTCCACATAGATGGGGTTTGGTATGCCAAGATTTTCTTTTTCAAGGCGGCAAGCAAAGATGGCTTTCCTTGGAAATAACATGCTCAAGGATTAATTAGTAGTCTACAATAATTTATCATTTAATAATTCTAAAATATGCGGTCTTTGATTTATACTCACACTTAGTAAGATTTAGGTTGTTGGTTTAACATCATAAATGCCATTTTTTAAAAATTATTCCCTAATGGTAGGTCATTTTTTTCTCTTTATGGACGTGAAACATAATAATTTATTTTATTTTGAAAATGATCCTAAAAACACTTCAGATGTACATATTCCTGAAGTGATGCATCCGGATATAACCGTTGATAAGGATAATCAAAACTCAGAACGTTAAATGGATACTTCTAGACTCGGTTATGTTCTAGATGGAATAGGAAATGGATATCCTAAACCCTTTCTTCCATTTTATTCAATAACATGTCCTCTAAAACATCGAATAGAAGAGCCAATCAAGGATCTTAAAGTTGTCACTTCATATATAGAAATGCCCAGTGCGAGGTATAGAGGGATGTACAGAATGTGGCTATGAATGTATTTTATGGTTGCTTTACCTAATTTTGCAGCTAATAATAGGTTAAGATATTATGAACAATTGAAATAGAAACTTCAGAAGTATGACCAAATTTGGAATGGCATAAATAAGACAAGGCATTTTTTAATTGGGCTATTAACAGCATCACTAAGTGCAATCTATCTGTCTAATTTGACACAATTTCTAATGTACTTTATCCCATATGCAACAATTTGTTTTGAGATTGTAACAACAGAAGCACCTAGATATCTATTGGTATTAATGGTCCCCCATTGAAGGAGCCTTTTTTTCTATGCTTGTCTGTCTTGTACATTCTGTTCTGGTTTCATAAATTTGTACTTGCTTCTCTTTTCATGTTTATGGGGTCCTTCATTGACTAATTATGAAGAACCTTTATTTTGTATGTAAATTATTCTGAATTCAAGCTACCATAGATGCTATTGACATCATTATTTGATGGGCTTCATCTTGTATTGATGAATAATTTTTTGTATTGATCATACCAATTTTCTTCATGATGTCCCTTGGGCTTCATCTTGTCTTGATTAGTAATTTGTTGTGTTGATATTACCAATTTGTTGATGATGATTAATGATTTTGAACAGTGTATTGACAACAAAAGCTACGATAAAAACATCAATTCCATGCAAGCGTGGTCCAGCTATTGTTCGCTATGAGAAGGTATAATGTGGATATTCATTTCTCATATTTGACATAGTAAGGGGCATTAAAGTGGATTTAATTTGGCTGCAATATTTATTGTCTATTGAGTATAATACAGTTTTGCACTGTTTCTTCTTAATATATGATATCCTCTCTTTAATATATATCAAATTTTGTTTTTCTTATCCTTACATGAAATGTACCTGTAAGGATACTAATGAAGTTTTATGGATGGGGCAGGCTTTAAACAATTTTTTCGAGAATGTTTTGCAGGTGCTGTGTGTTTTTTCTCTCCATCTTTGATGCTGATTGGCTTTTGTGTTTGCCTTCCGATTTTTAGTTTGATAAATGACTTGATCACTGCTGGTGCTTTCTCTCTTCCAGGAAGCTTTTAGGCACTGTGACTTCAGTGTTGCCTGTTGCTTGGTAATTGAAAGTCCAGGTTTTACAAAGGTATTCACCAAATTATATTGCTGGAACCCAAGAATTGCACTTGTTGAAAGCTATATTACTGGAACCATCATAAGGAAAATGTAGAATAAATTGCAGAAACCCAAGAAGTGCACTTGTTGAATGCTATTTTCACTCAGTGATTTTTCATGAAGCGTAGTTGTGTTCAGCTTAAATCACATCTTGTTGGTAAAAAAATAATATATCTTGTCTTATATATGGAAGATTCAAGGGTAGGTAAATTCTTTGCTAGATAGATTGTTGCCATTGGACTCTGGGACAAATGCCATAGACAATTTTTGGGAAACTTTTATTCTAATGAGTTTTCAAATGATACAATTATTAGAACTCTTTCTGTTGCTACTATTGTTACATCCTTGTGGAAGAGAGTAGATATGTTCATGGTGATACAAGACATAATGCAAATAATTTTTTTTTACATCGATAAGATACAATAAGACTATATTAATGCTTGATAAATGACCACAAAAGTAGGTCACTGGGACTGCTAAGTACAACAGTGTCGATAAAGTGTGGGAGTGTACATATTATAAAGCAACAGAGGAGAAATACAGAGTAGGTGCAAAAATGGAAGAAAGATATACAATGTTATAAGGCAATGTTATAATAAATATGGAAGAAGTAATAAGGCAATGTTATAGTTAGAATAAACAAATCACAACTTTATTATATGACTGTTTATGATTGCAGAAATATGATTTCAAATACCCAAATGAAGGAGAAATGGAAAATATGCATACATGTATGTTTGCAAACTATAAGATGTAAATTCAGTAAGTTTTAATTAAGAAAACATAGTATTACTTAACATTTTCCAGCAACAAACATAAATATTCCTAAAGGGAAATTAGCCACCATTAACTCTTCTAAATAAATCCAAACAAAGAATAGAGTTACCATATTGAAGCCCTCATAGTGTTGATGTATATGTAACTTCGGAATGTATTCTTCTATGTATCCTATGTATTGTAACCCGATGTTTATTCCGGGATGTTTCTATTATGTATTTGAGTCATGTGGTCATACCCCGATGTTCCGATCGGGAGGATTAATAATGTAAACAAGTCATATCAAGTCATTAGGTAAGTCCCCACAGTTTTGGGGCACTTGAGTTATTATACACTAATTAAGGTGTAGGCTCGAGTAGTAATTATTAGGGTTGAGCCTACGTGTGAAATGGCAACTTAAGTGGACGGACTAATATAAATAGAGAGTGTGTGTCTCTCTATTTATCACTTGTGAATTACATCACTTGCTCTCTCAAGTGTGGCGCACCTTTGGAGAAGGAAATACTTTGGCTTGACATAAGACAGAAGGCTACTACTATTTTGGGAGATCTCTTACTGTTTTGGTGTTGATTCTATCTTAGAGGAAGTTGCGGGGTTTTCTCTTTTATGGTTTCCCCGAGGAAAACTCTTTGTGTCTCTTGTCTCTTGTGATGTGCCCATGTTTTATTGCCGTACTTGTTATTCTCTCAGTGAAAAGATCCTAAGATCATAATGCTAGCTTAATTGATGAAAAACTAACATGGTATCAGAGCTAACCTGAGAAGAAGACATTGTGCAACTATAGGAACTAGGGATTCCTATTTTGTGGATCTTCCTCCACATATTTTCAGCAAAAGTATGCTAAGATGACTCTCCATTGAAGGGTGCATCTTTTTGTCGATGTGGAATTCAATTTCAAGCATTTTCAGTTTCAATGTGGAAATTAGGGCTTTCTACAGAAGAGGAATTTTTGAGTGAGACCAGCATAGGGTTATTATCCTCATCAAAACCGAAGTTTAGAGAACTGGATCAAGAAATTTGGTTGGGTGAAACTCCAGGAAAGTCAAACCCTAGTTTGACCCTGAGCTAGGAGAAACCCTAAATACTAAAACTGCTAAGTTTGTGTACAGTCGCTATATGTCAATATTGGAGAAGTATCAGAAGCTGAAAATTGTAGGGGACGAAGATAAAATCCTGATGAACACTGTGTCAAAAAATAAGCCTCATATTCGCTATATTCTGGGAGATATGATCTCTCCAAGTTAGGGCTCCATCCTCTTCCAGAAATCATCCATAAACAGGACACCTGGGGAGATCTGCAATATCTTGGGCTACAGAGGTCCAAATGGAATTCCTGAAGATGTTACAGAAAGGGAACGGAATTTAATTTCTGTGTTCCTAATATCAGACTCAGAAGATGAACCAGTGACACGTGGTAGGCCGTACAACTTCGCTATTTTGAACAGTCCTATAACAGGTCACCTTGGGAAAAGGATCATAAATCCCAAATGGTGAAACAAATTCTGATGAAACCTATGGTGTTGGATTAGGGACATGTGAGGTTACCTCAGTGAGAAATTTCAGACATATAGGATCATTAATTTCTGATATATCACAGAAACAGTAACAGGAATTTCTGCAGAAGAAATCAGAAAATTAGGGCTTCCTGTTCCGGGAGCTTCCCTCCACTGTTTTCAGAAAAGGAGTACATTGGAAAGATCCATTTGAAGAGATATATCTGTTCATCCAATCATATCTGAAATATTCCAAGTTTTGAAAATTAGGGTTTCTGTGACAAACCCTAGATCAGCGAACTCCGGGACAAGGATGGACACCTCAAATCGGTAAGATCTAAT
>LPNX010829399.1:316888-343925 GCA_001517045.1 Pseudotsuga menziesii | reverse complement strand
ACCATTTGGAAAGTGACATTCAGACTATTATGGAGAGGAGTGATTCAAACTTCTTGCTTAACTACCCGATTTCAGTGGAGTCATTTGATCAGAAGTTAGCTTAGGAAGAGAGAGAATTGCTGACCTCTAGAGGGATTTGCCATCCATAAATGCTTAGATTGGAGTCATGTTCAAAGTTAGGCAAGTTGCAGCCTCTAGTGCCAAAGGTGACAAAAACTGTGGCAAAATATTTTCAAGATGATGTAATTATCAAGTACTTTAGGAAGCTTTCATTGCAAAATACTGATTTGCTAGAGGGTTCCTGGGTAGATAGGATTGTGTGGGAAGGCAGCAAAGATGTTCAAAAAGAAAAATTAATTTTCAATCTTCAAGATGATCAGATGCTTTTTGAAATATTGGATACTAAAGAAGGTAGGCATCTATGAGCTCATGCAGGAGCTATGGTGATCAGTCATTCAGCTAAAACTAGTACAGGTGAAGCGGGAGATATCTCTAGTCAAACTGCTTCTATAGCTCGATTCAACATTTCAAATGACAAATATTATTCAAACAGAAAATTATCACAGCAACAGAAGTCTCATACAAAGAAGCGGTCATTTCATGGAATCAAAGTCGTGCATTCTTTGCTTGCCATGAGGATGCAGATGATGAAACCAAAGTTGAGCAAGTAAGAGCAATATGAACATACACATTTCTTTTATTTATTTATTTTGTTATCACTAAATGAATGCATTGTATCTGCAGCTCAATGATCTTTATTTGTTTACTAGATAATGGTCAACTGTGGATCTAGTTTGCGATGATTTGAGTGGATCCTTCTGAACTTAAATATGTGTTTTGTCAGTCTTCTATCAGTAAACCATTTTATATAAACAGGTTTTTTAGCGCTTTGAAACTTTCTAGAACCATATAACCATTGCTGGTATCTTCCAATTTAATATTGTTTTTTTTTCCTTCTGCTTGTGAGGTTCAAATTCTAATCTTATTGAGATTGATCATTGTTTCAATCTGCTATGATAGTATTGAATTTATTTGCTAACTTGGGGGTGTATATGGTATTATGAGGTTGAATGTATCATGCTATTTTGAATATTAGGCTCATAACATAACTTTTTGATATTCTCATCACCAAAATGCTGGAAATATTCTATATTTGCAACAAGAAGTATTTTGGAATGGATATTTCTAGCTCGTTATCCATCCATTTTTTATTTGGTACTTCTTGATTTTTAGTCTTGCTTAAGAGGAGGCTTGCCTGAATTTCTGGAAGTGCTTCATGCATTTTTGATGTAATCTTCCGTTTGTGTTTTTCTTCTGCTGTCCCCTAGCTCTGTTAACAAATCCTTGCTGTGGGGATTACGCTATTTTTTAGAGCAGCTTGAGGTTTCCTATGAAATGGATTAAATAGAGTCTAGAGAATGGTTTTAAGAAACTATTTAATTATCTGGCATATTCAAATTTCAGTCAGGTATACCATAATTTTTATTTGTTGTTTAATGTACTATTCTACTTAACCTTACTTGACTTAGTGGATGGGAGATGCTGTTTCTCCAGTGTCCAGATGTTACCTACAGAGAATTAGTGCATTTAGATCTTAAATATGGGACCACTCCTGCACTGTCTCATAGGCCACAGACATTATTTTAATTCACTTTTGTGCTCTTGAATGCATGGATTTTTGAGTCAAAGCTGACAGAATGGCGATGTTTTAGTACATGATTTTTTCCTTACATAAGGCTGTTTTAAGAACCTTGGTACATATTGATTATTGATTATAGATTGAGTTACTTGTTATGTTGTGATGTGTGTGGACTATTATAGATGAGGTTGAGCAATAAATACAAAAAGGCCACTTAGCTAGATATGGAAGGTTTCAGAACCTTGAATGCTATTTTCCTAATTGACGATGATGTTCTCCTTTGTACCTCTAAGGAGCCATTTAGTTATACCCGGCATTAAATTTCCTTAGAAGTAAACTTCATTTGGACAACAGTTCCTAAGGATCTATAGGCATAATTAGGTAGAAGCTGCTTAGAAATGTTCAAAACTTGTACATGAATAGTGAATCTCTATATGAAATTATTTTGAGGGGTATGCCAATAATGCCATGCAATCAGACGTTCCCATCAACAAAGATCCTTTCATTACCTGGTGTATCATAAGTAATCTTGACTGAGGTAAAATGGGCACTGTTGGTAAGTTTATAAAAACAACAAAGATTGATTTGTGCCTCTGCTGTGTTATTGACAATGTCCCCTACTACAAAATCCATGGAATCACTTACCATTTCGATTTGGGAATGTTGCATGGGTATAATATTCCTGCAGGGTGTATCTGACAATGGAGGTATCTGACAATATGTTTGCTGCATATAGACATTTTCAACTAAATCACCCTTAAAAACCACACTTTTCACTTCCATTTGCCAAATCTCCAACCAAACTGGATGGTGATTTACTTGGTTGTTGGCATAGACATCTCTTTTGGTTGATGGCATGGAATATATTTTTAAATCTATGATGTAGATTTCCAATAGGGTACATGAGTTGGATTACTCCACTTGTCAAGTTGTATTCAAGAATGCTTTATTAAGAAGAGATGGCATACTGTCTTGTATCCATGGATAGTCTAGGACTGTAGCCATTGTAGTCTTGCTAGTGAGAGTGTTTTGGTTGTCCCTTCACATCTTGGGCGACCACTTGCTTGTCTGCCATAGGCTTTTTGATATGGGTTACTTCCTCTGTTAGAAAGTGGCTTGAGATATAATCTGGTCTCATTCTAAATAACATTCTTTAAATCAACTACAAAGTGAACCATTGAGGTTGTGCAGGAAGTGCCACTGTGATCAGAATAGATGAGCACATAGGTCTGTCAGGCAGTGCTTTATCTATTGAATAATCCCTAGACCAAGCAGATCTTGTAGAAGACAACCTTAAGAGGGGGTCTTTTTGCAAGGGGTACTGAGTCTCATTTGGAGAAGCATATTGCCAGTTTCTTCCTTTATTACCCAGCCTTGGATGTTAGGAGTAAGGTATACACTGTTGCAGCCCCAATCTCACATCCTGGATATTCGACAGGACCTAAAAGATCATGCAACCCTGCCACAATGAGGGTACACTGGGATGGCATGTCACTTTTAACTTTTTGGGCATGTGTGGTGTCCTGCCTTTCCATCATTTTTTAAATTTTGGGATCTCACTATATGTGTTTAATTTGTACTTTTATTTCTCCTTGATTAGTTCTTAGTTTTAATTTCTCAGATGAGGCACAAGGGTTGAATGTTATGGTGTACTATTACATAATTGAATGTTATGGTGTGCCATGGAATTATCAGTATTGCAATTATTGGTGTTAATTTGGGCAACATATACATTCTGGGAATTATCAGTATTATGTGGAGTGACTGCTACAGCAAGAAATTAATTAGATGGGAAATTTTTGGGACTCAGAACATCCAATAATCTTTTCCAGGCATGTATTTGTGCTTCTCATTATAAATATCATCCGTCTATTATTTTGAATTAATTTTCTCACCATTTTTCTATGTTATGTTTGTTTAATACAATGATGTGAATGGAATGTGAGATAAATGATAAATGCTGTGATTAAATGAGCCCAAATAAATCATGAAAAAGAAAACCATACACACTTATTAGTGCACCGACGGTCAGGGATTCAGTTGAGTTTCAAACAGTGGGTATCTAATTAGCATCCAAAGTACTTGTAGAAAGTACTGAACGAAGTTAGTGAGCATAATATCAGAGAAAGGTTAGCTCATAGCCAAGTGGGACATTTCAGGGTCTTGGGGTCAGATGAAAATCATTGTTGTTGCAAAGACAGTGAAATGCAACAAAGTTGTATTTTGATTATGCACAAAATTTAAAATCTCTGATAGCCATGACAGTGAAATGCAATCTCTTTTAAACTGTTCATTTGTGCCAACTGTTAGATACAGGGATCCACAGAAAACCAACTAGTAGTGACTCCAATTATTTTCTGATAATGCAGTTTTTACAATGTCTAGATATGAAACTTTCCTTGGAAAACTGGAAAATATGTGTAACCATTTGATGATCAATGTCACATTGTGACTTTTGGTTGAAATAACTTCAAGGGAAACTCGACTAAATGCCTCATGCTACACATTTATTACATGGAAATAAAAATTAAGCAAAATAACTTAATTACCCACAATTGCCCAAATTATTGCTGCACAATTTAATGCGATGAGTCTTGATGGTGGATGCATGGATTATATCCTTCGTTTGGTGGCCATGTGGCATTTGTATTGTGTTTTATTAGAATTCAAATGATGAAATCTGTGTTAATATTGCTTCTCTTCTCGATTCTTAAAGGGTTCTAGCTCAATGGAAGAGCGCATGCCTTATAAGCAGGACGTTGGTGGTTCGATTCCTCCATGCCCTAATGATATTGCAGTGTATTTCTAAAGGTAAGAAATGTAGTAGTGCAAGATGGATGCAATATTAGACGCAACACTCAATGCAAAACAATATGTAAAAGTGGACGTCACACCAAACACACAAGTGGATGCAAAAGTGGACGTTATGTCAGACATAAATGTGGACACAAAAATGGATGTCACAGTAAAAGCAAAATTGGATGCAAAAGGAGACTCAACACTAGGCACAATTAATGACTCAAAACTAGATGCAATAGTAGGCCCAAAACTATACGCAACAATAGATGCAAAAGTGGACTCCTAACTAGACGTAAAATTGGACATTAAATTGAGCACAAAATATGGTGTATCGATGGACATAAAAATAGGTGTAACACCAGGTGAAAAACTGGAAGCAACACTTGATGCAAACAAAAAATTAAAATGAGACACAATATTGGATGCAAGATGGGACGAAACATTGGATGTAAAAATAGATGTAATATTGAATGCAATATGGGATGCAACATTGTACACAAAACTGGATGCAATATTAGATACAAACATGGGCACAAAACTAGGAACAACACTAGGCGCAACACTGGGTGCAACATTGGGCTCAAACATAGATGCAAAAAAGACATCAACCAAGATGCAACACTAGGTACAAAACTAGATGAAAAATACGACGTAAAACAAGATGAAAAATTAGGCATATACATCGATACAAAAAAAGACGTAAAACAATATGCAAAATTAGATGTAAAAATGGATGCAACATTATAAGTAAAATTGGATGCAAAAATAGACGCAATATTGGGCCCAAATTTGGATGCAAATCTAGATGCAATGCTAGATGCAAAATTGGACACATAATTTGATGCAAAAATGGTGCAAAATTGGGTGCAAGACTCGATGAAACAAAAGGAGCAAAATAAGATGCAACATTGGATGCAAAACTGAGCGTCAAACTGGGTGCAAACAAGGATGTAACAAATGACACAAAAAAAGATGCAATACAAGATGCAAAATTGGACGAAAATAAGGGCGTAACAAAAGATGCAAAAAATTGGGCGCAAAAATGGATGCAAAATTGGATGTTAAAAAGGACGGAAAAAAAGATGCAATAGATGGCATTTTATGAAAATGTACAATAGCACCAGGTTTAGCACTAGATTGTTCACCAAATTTGGGAAAAAATTACACTAAAATCCGGCGCTAAATTCGACGCTAAATCCAGTTTTTGTTGTAGTGTAATGTATTGAGAATAGAATATGTAGTTCTTAAAAAAACCTTGTACAATAATTCAAGTTAGCATATAAATTTATTTTAATTTACATGATCCTAAGTTATGTTGTTTTCATTTGAATAAGGCATGAATGTCAGTTGTGGACCAATTATGGAATATCTTTGTTCTTTCAAGAGAAAAAAATTGTA
The DNA here is from genome assembly GCA_001517045.1 of Pseudotsuga menziesii. Taxonomy (NCBI): domain Eukaryota; kingdom Viridiplantae; phylum Streptophyta; class Pinopsida; order Pinales; family Pinaceae; genus Pseudotsuga; species Pseudotsuga menziesii. The sequence continues at coordinate 338,089 of LPNX010829399.1, read as the reverse complement.
CTAAAATATGCAATACACAGGAATTGTAATTGCTCGTATAATTGGAATTCCTTTTCTTAAAATAAAACATATATAAAATGATAGAGTCGATGAGACATTCCAAAGAAGCATACACAAGAATGTTTACATTTTAACCACAATAATGAAACTATCTAAAATTGTATTTGCTTAATAAATGTTTAATACAACATATATATGCATTAATTTTATTGATAAATGGTTAAAGGAATATACATAGTCACAATTTCAATATATTACTAAGCATTGCATTTATGATTATAATGTCATTGAATGTATGGATTGTTGAAAGTTTAAATCTTGTCTTTTAGTTGCAACAACTACATATATTAATTAAATTGTTATTTGAGCACATGCAATAATGTATTGAGAATAGAATATGGAGTTCTTAAAAAAACTTTGTAGAGTAGTTCAAGTTAGTATATAAAGTTATTTTAATTTACATGATAGTAAGTTATGTTATTTTCATTTGAATAGGAACAAATATGATGTAGGCCTCCTTAAATTCCTGCTATAAGTCCAACGTTCTTGAATACAAGAGTCCAAATTACAACAAATTGTAAGAAACTCCCACATATTTTACCATTACCACACATTTCCAAAGATCATTCAATATATTTCTTGACTCTAATGTGGATATGAAATTGTGATTACAGCTGGGTGTATTACCATTGAACCTTACTACAAATTTTAATTCCAATACTTGACAATTTTCACTATCCATGACAATTCTAGGTTCGGGGTATTCACTATATGTTCTATGCTTTCAATACAATCAACAATTCTCATGAGTTGTCCATACCTTTCAACGCACTTTTCTACATTAATTTCACCTCAGAATTTGTTCACACCCTCGGTCACGATTCTCTTTAAATAGAGAATGTTTTAGCTCCTTTTAAAATAGAGGATGATTCCTCTTGGAACAAAGGATATTTCACAAGATCATAACTTTATTATCATCCAACAATTACACAAAATCCTTCAACTAAGGCACCGTTCTTCAACCTAGGTTCACAAGTCACACTTGATTTCCACTACAAACTTCTTAAATCTACCATTGTCAATGCTGCTCAATCTCTAGCGATGTCACTAAATGGGTAAGTCATTATTTACTTCAACCATTTTAGTAACACTTCTTCCAAATTTAAGTGTTGATATGATTCCCAATATCTAATCAAAGCAAACTCCAATCCTTATTGTGCAGAAACTCTTGGCTTCCTTTATAACCCAACCACACACAATCAACTGGTTCTTTCCAGAACTCTCTTAAGTCTTTCATAGACTTTTGCAGAAACTGTACCTCTATGGTTTCTTCCCAATCCCAGTATGAACTGGAACTTTTTATCCTGATTCTACCTAGCTCAAACCTCTATTTATTATCAAAATTCATGCACATGATTAACTTAAACACAGAGCTAATTTAATATTCACCAAATCCAATGTATTCATGCACAAATAAACATAGAGAATGGAAAATATGATTTTCATTCTCAGAATGATACTGTACATGCATCAAAGAATCCTAATAGACTCTTCAAATGGCGTGATTCCTCTATGTGGCCATCCCCCTCCTTACTCTATGCCCATAGGGTTACAAATATTTACAAAACTGAGCCTATCGAGTTCCTTAGTTAACTGATTCCTACATTTTCTGGATTGTTTCCTATATTTAAGCAACAGTTTCTAATTTTAGAACATCGATCTTATCAACATTAATCATTCATCGAATAAATCCCTATCTCTATACAACACATACTTAGATGTATTCATCACCCCTTAATTCATTCCTTAATTTAAGGAATTAGTTTCTTGACTCACACTTGTATTGACACCTATGAAATTGGAATCTTCTATAACTAAAATTTCCAAGTATGAGAAAACTATGATATTTTAGAAAATATTTACATTCAACCCACATTGGGGTTGTATCATGACTTGAGACTTGACTCAAACTTTAGAATTTCGATTGAGATAAAATGTCCCTGCATTAGAATCCCAAAGTAAAAATAATTCATGACCTCTTGGTCATGTACCTTCAGTATTTGTCTTCCTAGATCCAAAACATTAGTTTGCAATTTTCCTTGAGCTTTACTGTCATCATTTCTTATGGGCTATAACCTTCCAAGATTCCAGACTTTATGCTACAATGCTCCACTATCTCTTCCTTCAAAATTCTTCACTTTCAATCCTACTTTAAATCGGACTATTTTCTTCATTATATCATAGATTTTCTTAAAAAACTCGATCAAATTACACAAATGATCTATCTCAATATCCAATTTTGTTTCCTGCTGAAAACAAATCTTGTTTTAATCACTTTGTAAATGCACTTCTCCTTCACAAACAAGGATATAAACATCCTTACTCCTTGTTGTACTGATGTCTATCTTCCAAAAGAGATTTAAAACGTTAAACTATCTTATCCACTTCTCTACAATATATTTATTGTTGTCATTCTCAAAACCATCACATCTGACTCCTTTTACCTCAGGAGTTTGCATGAGATCTCTTCTTTGTTTCAGCTTTTCACATTCACCTTCAAGATGTTGGCTTCTCTCTTCTTCTTCCACCCATACTTCCTTAATGTCTTTGAATACATATCCCTCTACAATGATCCTTTTCTACTTTGTAGAATCAACTTTACTTCCAAGAAGTAATTCATATTTTAACTCTTCGATTGCAATAACATGTTCACTCACATTTCTCTGTATACTAGAAAATATAACATAGTTTAGTAAACTAGTATTTTCTTTTGTCTCAACCAAAACTTGAGACATTCTTCTATCAATACCTGTAATCCCTTTCTCATATTGAGATCCTTCTAGCCAACATTTCAACAATTATCTTTCTACTTAATGCTTCTCAAATACATCATCACTATGGTGCTCATCGACCCCAACATATATTTCTTCCTCTTTCTTGACAACATTCAATAACTGTCCTTCAGCGCCTTGAATAATTTTGGTAGTCAGTTCAGCCTCTGATTCTAAGACTTATTTTTCTTTAGCATAAGACATACCTACCTCACTATCATCCCATTTCAATTGTACATACAAAATATTCATTCTCTTGTTTGCTAGTTTATTTTCCAAAAGACTTAGCTCGTGCCACACATCTTCCATCTCACTTGGAAATTCTTCTGAAAAATCTATGCAATCTTCACGATCTTATTCTTTGTCACATGCCATTTCTCTCTATGACACTGCTTCTTCATACTCTATGAGAATAAAATTCCGATGGTTCTGATCCTCCATCTCGGTGACAGTTCTATATTTTTGTCCCACAATCTTCTTTTGTTTGCTTAGATAAGACGATTCCTCTTTGTTCTCATCAATAGTAGGTTCCTTCATATGAAGCATAGCCATCTCACTTTCCTTAGAGATGATGCCCTCATTAAATAAGGAATCTATAAATTCCTTCTGCTATAACAACTCAACTTGGTCTTCATTAGAAAGACACTCTTCATCATACCTTTCTTGACAACTTCCATCCTCACTCGAGACAACTCCAAAATATGGATTGTCTTCTACAATATCTACAAATACACTCAGATTGTCAATCTCAAAATCACAAGACCCAATGGTCTTATTTGATGATGTAGACATCAAATCTTCGTCTTCTTGTTCCAAGTATTTTATAGGACTCAGAAATTTTTGAATGGTCTTATTTTCAGCTTCCTCAAGCATATAATGTGAATGCATGATCTCCTCCCTTGCTTCTTTGTGTTCTTGGCCATCATCATAAGCCAAAACCTTTCCTACTTTCAGATTTTGCAATCTTCTGAAAAGCATCACTTTCTCCCAATTGTACATGTGTAGTTGAATGAGCCTCAGCTGTCCCTTCTTCTTTCAAAACAAAATTAAGATTCTGTTTATCTCTTTCATTCTTTGTGATAATGTTAGCAAATTTTCCTTCTTCATTCTTTTCACAAGCAAAAATACACAAGATATCAGTCTTAAAACATTGATACCTCTTGTCCTCACTTGAAGTTTCAGTATTCAAGTCTTCTTCCAGATACTCACTTTCCTTGAGTACCTCATCCTCCCATTGAGAATTCATCAGTTTCTCTTTCCTCTTATGTAGCTTATGCCACCTCATCTTCCTTCTCATAAGGAAATCACACCTCTGATTTTATTTCTCCTTCTGTAACAACTCAATCATAAATTCAAGATGGATTTCTATCTGAGCCTTCTCCCTTTCATACTCTTCATTACTCAACTGTTTCCATTATGCCATCAACTTTGGAATCTTCATTATTCACTTTGGGGATTCTTCCCGAACCTATTCTATGACTTTCAATAGTCATCTTCATGATTTTATTTCACTCTCTATGAGCTGCATTAAGCCTCTACAATATCAGTTTCACTCTTCTACAACCTACCTCACCAAGCTTATCTCTATACTTGGTATTTTGGTAATAATGGTTATTTATATCAAAAATTATTGAGAACTCTTCTATTCCCCTTATAGGCTCATATATCCAACTCACATTCACTTGAAAACACTCTACTGTCCTCCTGCATTCCAACCTCGGCTCGGATAATTAGGTTTTGCTGCCACACTAGTCTTTCACTTAGAGACCTCTATTGGATTCCTTCATAATCGCTTCAAAGTTTTGATTTTCTTGCTAATATACTTTACCAATAGCTGCTACCTACAAGATCTCAATACACCTCTCACTCCTCTGTAACTACTTCTCCCAAAATAGTTTTCTTTGGAAATAAATTCAATGTTTCAAATAATCTGCCTCTGCACTACACTTAGTATCCACACAAAAAAACTGTAATACTGCATACAATTCACTTGAATATTTAAAAGTCACATAGTCCCTAGCAATTTAATACTCCTTGGATTAGCTTATCAAGGGAATAGATCAACGACTTCTACCATTCATTGTTGGTGCTTAAATGCAAAGGTTCTTCAACGCGGCTCCAATAGCAATTTCAAACTCCATAAACAAAATCTTTAATGGTTTCTTTAGGGATGTTCCTTCCTCCATAAAGATTTGACTTTAAATGGATCTTTATTCTCAAAGAGAAGGAATCCATTAACTATGCTTCACTAATAACTTCCCAACTCAGCTTTGCAGGAATAAACAAACCTCATTTACGCATTCCTTAATCAGGTTATTCAAGCCTATGATGTTGTAATCTGTGAATTTATTCCTTTTCAATGAGGAAAGTGGCCTCTATATTCCTTTTCCAAAGAACATGCCCGCTCTGATAGAAAAAATAATGAAGGCCTCCTTAAAGACCTGCTATAAGTCCCAGGTTCTTGAATACAAGAATCCAAATTCCAACAAATTGTATGAAAATCCCACAGATTTTATGATTACCACAAATTTTCAAATATCATTCAATCTATTTCTTGACTTGAATGTGGATATGAAACTGTCATTACAGTTGGGTGTATTAGCATCAAACCTTACTACAAACTTTAATCCCAATACTTGACGATTTGCACTATCCACGACAATTCTAGGCTAGGCGTGTTCACTGTATGTTCTATCCTTTCAATACAAGAAATTTCATCCCAGATTGAATTCTTAAACAATAAATCAACAATTCTCATGAGTTTTCCATACCTTTCAATGCATTTTCCTACATTCATTTCACCTTAGAATTTGTTCACGCCCTGGGTCACGATTCTCTTTAAACAAAGAATGATTTAGCTCCCTTTTAGAAAAGAGGATGATTCATCTTGGAAAAAAGGTGATTTCACAAGATCATAACTTTATTAATATCCCATGACTCCACAAAATCCTTCAACTTAGGCGTCGTTCTTCAACTCAGGTTCACAAGTCACACTTTCTTTCCATTGCAAACTTCCCAAATCTACTATTTCCAGCGCTGCTCAATCACTCTCTCCAACGATGTCACTAAACAGGCTAGTCATTATTTCCTTCAATCGTTTTAGTAAAACTTCTTCAAAATGTCAGTGTTGATATGAATCCCAATAACTAATCAAAGCAAAATCCAATCCTTATTGCGCAGAAACTCTTAAATTCCTTGGTAATCCAACCACACACAGTAAACTAGTTCTTTTGAGAACTCTCTCAAGTCATTCACAGACTTCTACAGAAACTATACCTCTATGGTTTCTACCCAATATCAGTATGAACTGAAACCTTTTATTCCGATTCTTCCCAGCTCAAACCTCTATTTATTATCAAAATTCATGCACATAATTAGCTTAAACATAGATCTAATTTAATATTCACCGAATCTGATGTATTCATGCACAAATAAACCTAGAGAATGGAAAATATGATTTTCATTTTTAGAATGATATTGTACATGCATCAAAGAATCCCAATCTACTCTTCAAATTCCCTGATTCCTATATGTGGCCATCCCCCTCGTTAATCCATGCTCGTAGGCTTACAAATCTTTATAAAACTGAGCCTATCCATTTCGTTAGTTAACTGATTCCTACATTTTTTGGATTGTTTCCTAGATTTAAGCAACCGTTTCTAATTGTAGAACATCAATCTTCTCAACACTAACCATTCATCAAACGGATCCCTATATCTATACAATGCATACTTATATGTCTTCATTACCCCTTGAGTCATTCCTTAATTTAAGGAATTAGTTTATTGACTCACACTTGCATTGACACCTATCAAATTGGAATCTTCTATAACTAAACTTTCTAACTATGAGAAAAATATGATGTTTTACAAAAGATTTACATTCAACCCACATTGGGATAGTATCAGGGATGATTTTAAGGAACCATACTTATTTAAAAGTGTATAAATGTTATCAAATATTACCAATTCTTAAAACGCCAACTATAAAATGATTTGCGATATTTTTCAAAACACATTTTAATTTCCAAGGATTTTATATCGTTTATATAATAATTTGATGATTTTTTAGGGTGAACAAATTTTACCCCATCAAAATTGGGCAAAAGAGAGCTTCAAAAAATGCAAAATGGCAAATCTTTTTTGGGAGAAAAACATGGAAAAATAGCCCACTGGGCTAAAATTCACCCCCAAAATTATCCCTGGATAGTATCATGACTTGATACTTGACTCAAACTTTAGAATTTTGGTTGAGAGAAAATGCCCCTGCATCAAAATGTGAGTTGTGGACCAATTATGGAATATCTTTGTTCTTTCAAGAAAAAACTTTTTTATACTAAAATATAGAAATTTTGTATTGATAGTGAGTTCAAATTGAATGCTTTGTTTTTTCATTTGTTAATAATGCATTGTTTGTGTGATTGTATTGGTGATTTCTCGTATAATTGGAATTCATTTTCTTAAAATACAACATATATAAATGATAGATTCAATAAGACATTCGAAAGAAACATACACAAGAATGCTTACATTTTAACCATAATAATGAAAATGTGTAAAATTGTATTTGCTTAATAAATGCTCAATAAAACATATATATGCATTAATTCTATTGATAAATTGTTAAAGGAATATACATAGTCACAATTTCAATATATTACTAAGAATTGCATTTATGAATATAATGTCAATGAAAGTATCGATTGTTGAAAGTTAAAATATGGGCTTTTAATTGCAACAACTACATTTATTAATTAAATTGTTTTTTGAGCACATGCAATAATGTATTGATAATTAAATGTGCAGTTCTTAAAAAACCTTTTACAGTAGTTCAAGCTGGTATAGAAAGTTATTTTAATTTACATGATCATAAGTTATGTTGTTTTCATTTGAATAAGTCACGAATGTCAGTTGTGGACCAATTATAGAATATCTTTGTTCTTTCAAGAGAAACAAATTGTACTAAATTCTACAATTTTTGTATTGATAGTGAGTTCAAATTGAATGCTTTGTTTTTTCATTTGTTAATAGTGCATTGTTTGTGTGATTCTATTAGTCATTCCTCATATAATTGGAATTCTTTTTCTTATAATACAACATATATAAAATGATATAGTAAATGATACATTCCAAAGCAACATACACACAAATGCTTAGATTTTAACCACAATAATGAAAATGTGTAAAATTGTATTTGCTTAATAAATGTCCAATACAACATATATATGCATTAATTTTATTGATAAATGGTTAAAGGAATATACATAGTCACAAATTCAATATATTACTAAGCATTGCATTTATAAATATAATGTGAATGAAAGTATGGATTGTTGAAAGTTGAATATGGGCTTTTAATTGCAACAACTACATATATTAATTAAATTATTATTTGAGTGCATGCAATAATGTATTGAGAATTGAATATGCACTTCTTAAAAAAATGTTGTATAGTAGATTAAGTTAGTGTAGAAAGTTATTTTAATTTACATGATCGCAAGTTAAAAGAATACACATAGTCACAATTTCAATATACTACTAAGTATTGCATTTATGAATATAATGTCAATGAAAGTATGAATTGTTGAAAGTTAAACCTCGGCTTTTAATTGCAACAACTACATATATTAATTAAATTTTTATTTGAGCATGTGCAATAATGTATTGAGAATTGAATATGCATTTAAAAAAAAAACCTTGTATAGTAGTTGAAGTTACTATATAAAGTTATTTTAATTTACATGATCATAAGTTACGTTGTTTTCATTTTAATAAGGCACAAATGTTAGTTGTGGACCAATTATGGAATATCTTTTTTCTTTCAACAGAAAACAATTGTACTAAAATCTGCAATTTTTGTATTGATAGTGAGTTCAAATTGGATGCTTTGTTTTTTCATTTGTTAAAAAAGCATTGTTTGTGTGATTGTATTGGTCATTCATGGTATAATTGGAATTCCTTTTCTTAAGATACAACATATATAAAATGATAGAGTCAATGAGACATTACAACGCAGCATACACAAGAATGTTTACATTTTAACCACAATAATGAAAATGTGTAAAATTGCATTTGCTTAATAAATGTTCAATATAACATATATATGCATTAACTTTATTAATATAGCATGACATAAGAGGATATATTAGTATAACTATCAACATAATTGGTCAATTTGCTTTATTATGTGAAAGCGAGATATGTAATATTAGTTGTACTATATAAAAGTTGTAAATTATTGTGTGCATTAAATTTCCGATGTAACCAATAAAATTTTATATTATACACTAAAGAATGTTTTTTTAGATCAAAACTAATCAAAATATTGATTTGATGCAAAAAACTCAAAACATAGCTAAATTCCAATAATTCTCTATGCGTATTGACTTCCTTTCTAAAAGGTTTTGAGTCTAGAATCAGTTGTATGTCTCCTAGACCAACCAACAAATGTCTCCACTAAATTGCGTTATATCAACTCTGACATAGTTGACTCAGAAGATATTGATGCACACATTGATAGATTTGGAATTCATCATAAACTCATTCTTCATCTTTTACAACTAGAATACCAAATGCACAAAGATAAATAGAAGAGATACAAAATTTTATTAACAAAAAATTTTCTTTCTCATATTTACAAATGGAATGGAAAAAGATTGGTTTGTCTTCAATAATAAATGAATACAACATAGAAATTTTGTTTGACATGGAATTTGCTACATTATTTCTCACGATAATTGTTGATTGGTTGCAACCATGTTTGAAGATTTCCCGCTTACATGAATATGGGTTGCACCTACTTAAATATTGTGCAAAGGTTTAGAAAACATCCAAGGTTTTAGTATTTTGTATTGAACATGATTATGAGACATTGAGGCCAAGGAACAACTATTGTATTCATGAAGAAAACATTGAATATGGAATACCTACCATAATTGAATATTTGTGTAAGGAGCTCAGTGAATTCCCAGACACCAAATTAGCTAAATGATTGATGCATTTTGGTTCATGTCTTCGAGGAAAAAAGGAATATTGGAACATATGTCATAGATATATTACAGAAATGACATCACAAATTGGTTTCCCAACTTTGTTTTTCACTCTAAGTGCAGCTGATAACAAGTGGCCAGACCTAAATAAAGGTATTCCCAATTCTTCACTTGTATCTCCACAAAACAGAAATATATGGAGAATTCATAATGTTTTAAACTATGCACATATTGTTACAAATTATATGCATGAACGTTTCAGTATTTTCTATGAAGAAATCATTGTGATATACCTTCATGCTAAAGACTATTGGTACAGGTACATCATTTCCTTATTCTATTTTTTAACATAACATTTTAGATTATTTCTTGAAATTTTGTTTCACACTAATATCATTATTACATGACGATTTTCAAAGGTATGAATGGAAACATAGGGGATCAACACATATCCATGGCTTCTTTTGGTTATAAGGTGCACTAGACATGGAACAACTAGATTGGAAAGACACTAGAAGAGTTGATGCAGCAAGATGATAGTTTGACAAGTATGTAACATCATGGAATCCTCATGATGCTAACCACAGGAATATATCTATTCATCCACCTCTATAGTAAGACCCTTACTTATGGGATACCAGTGAAATATTTATTACCAATCCCCTTGATGATTATGAGCAATTACTGAATCGATTGCAATGACACATAAGATGCAGTGTCCATTCATGTTTAGGAAAAAAAGATTCTTCCTACATGTGCCAATAGAATGCACCAAGTGAACTTCAGGACCGGTAAAAAATATTTTTCAATAACAATGGAAACAAAAAATATGAACCTGCACGTAATGACAACAGGTTGAATTTTCATAACATTCTTCTTCTTTCAATATGGCTTGCTAATGGTGATTTCCAACTAGTTCTTTCATGATATGCAGTTTTGAAATGCATTATAAAGTATGCTTCAAAAGATGAGAGAATATCATAAAGCTATAGAGACATATTGATAAGAATTTCCAATGTCGTTGACTCTGAAATTCCCTCTATATGTGCATATAAAAATATTACTAGTGAAACAATTTTTGAAAGAGATATAGGAGCACATGAATCGTGTCATATGTTTCTAAAGCTTCCACTTGTTATTTCTAGTTTTAGCTTTGTTTTAGTTAATGTTGGCAAAAAAACATTCAAAATAGTTTCTTCAAACTTAGATAACAACCAATTCCCAACAAGCTCTAGGGTTTTATAACTATACCGAAAGAAACTTCCATTTCTTAAACACCTATCTTTTATTGACACTACACGGCATTGGTCTTTGAGTGCACAACGTTAGAAAGAACCGTGGAAGCCAAGAGATATACTTGCGATAGTTCGAGTATGGCCATGGTTCTATGAAATTCCTAAGAACAATCTAGTTACCTTTGAGTCATTTTTCCTCAGTGAATTACTTTTCTATAAACCATTTAGAAAAATTCACATTGATATTGCCATCAACACATAAATTATTATTCGCAATTGGAGGAACTTTATATATCGAGCTTGGCATGTCACTAGGATACCTTTGGCACCGGATACCATTGAAGAAGATGATGATACACATCCAAAGGAAATCAGTAATGACAATGACATGGATGAGTGGAAGATTTTATCTTGTCTCATTCATCCTAATTATGCTCAATCAGAGAGACTTTGACTTGATCCACGCATGGAATAGAACTACATGTTTAAATAAGAATTTAGAAGACCCAACATATTTCATAAAAAATGCACGTTCAAGTGGATCCATACTAGATCTCTCCCATTCTAGATCAGCTTCTGCGTCCGTTAGAGGAAATTTCAAATCAAAATGGGCCTTTTAACCATTATTCAAATTCCATGTCATCATGTGTTAGCCAATGAAATTGCTTTAAATTGGAAATACTATATAGGCCGTAAACAATTTTTTAATATAAATTTGGGGATAGGTATCATTAAAAAAACTACTTTTTTTGTTCGTATTTTCAACATATCTCCCTATGTTTTTACTCAAATTTTGATTGGGAGAGATCCTTGGATGCAAAATTAAATTCCTAATCCAACGAGTACCCATTGGGCATACTTTTTATGGACCCCTCTACCCCCACAAAAAAATACCTGAAAAAAATGATCATCATCATCATCGCGTTTTTTCAGGTATTTCTTATTTTTGGGGTAGTGAGGTCCGTCAAAAGTATGTCGAGTGGGTAATCGTTGGATGAGGAATTTAATTTCACATCGAACGACCTCTCCTGATTGAAATTTGAGTAAAATAACAAGGAGATATGTCAAAAAATGAACAAAAAAGTAGTTTTTTCTTTTCTTCCTCCAAAATTAATAAATATTATTTAATTATTTTAACTATTATTTCATTATTTTTCTTAGGAGGCCCATTTTGAGTTGAAATTTCCTCTAATGCTCATTTTCCTATAAGCAACGTCTTTGTTTTGAATTTGTTTGTAATATCTCGAATTTTGGACCTACCATTTATAGGCATGAGCCTATTGATCATGATGATTATATTGATGTTTTATTTTTATATTGGGTCAAAGACCCCACTGCATATGCACATGATTATTTTCTTTTAATTTTGGGCGTAAGCCAAGTGTTGATGATATATGTATATATATGTTGGTTGTGTTGGGCGTGGACCCTGAAGCAAATGATTGATGAAATGTTTTGTGTTGGGCATGGACCCTGAAGCACATGATCGATGAGATGTTTTGTGTTGAGCGAGAGGCTCTAGAGAACATGATTACTTATAGTTTTGTAGAGCATAAACCTCTATAACTCATGAAAATATAATTGGAAATGTTGGGCATAAGCTCTGGAGCATTCCATGTTGATATTGAGCATAAGCTTTGGAGCATCAGATCATTGGTCATTGTATCCCACTACTACATTTCGACCAAAAATTCGACGACCGTATTGTCAGATTTTCGACACTTCCCTGTCGCATGTATGACACTATGAATTTTTTTAAGCGTCGGTGGATTTTTGTCGGTTATCCGACATCTTTCCAATCCGTCGGTTAAGAGACAGCTCAGTTTACCGTCGGTTAAATTCACATCATCGGTTATCCGACATCTAATTCATATTAAACTTTAAACGTAAGCGTCGGTTAAGAGACGGTTAAGCCACGGTATAGCCACGGTTCACCAAAGAAACCCTTCTATTAACCGACGGAGTATGAAAACTGAAACGTCAGTTAAGCGATGGTATTGAAATTTAAAAAAAAAAAAACCTACAGGTCGTCGCTTAACCGACGGAGTATGAAAACATAAACGTCAGTCAAGCGACGGTTTAAAAATTTTTTACAAAAAAAAACCACCTGCAGGTCGTCGCTTAACCGACGGCTATAAGCGTTTTAAAAAAAAAATACAAATTCCTTGACATGTCACAACCTCGTCATGAACCTTTCATTCAGCTCACACCAAAGGAGACTCATGTCACAACCTCATCATGAAAGTATTGCTTCATTGCATCTACCTAATCCATATAGAGATCCCTAAACGCATCTTGATTTACAATTGAAAAACAAATGAAATTAATTTTATTAATGTCCAGTAATGACCAAAGAAAGGTCAATGGAACTCAATAATGGAAACAAAATGGGACATAGAACAAAGTAATGCCACTTTTCTCTGTCAGACCATCATAAATGGATACAAAATGAGAAAGACATCATGGCACTAGAGAGAAGGACCTGCTGTGCCAACCCCATTTAGTTCCACAGAAATAATTGTTGTAATTGGATCTGTATCACTTTCTCGATGGTCTTCTCATCAAAATACATTTTTAAGAATAAAAAATTTTGATATTGCATAACTGAAAGTACCATGTTGACATCAATGCATGTCCGAGAGTACCATCTAGCCGTTCCATTTAACATCTTATCAATTCACTAACCTTCTCTTACAGTTATATAAAATCCTAAGTGAAGATCCATCACTCCATCAGCATAACACACCATGGGTGCTCCATAATCTGGAGTGAGTGCAATTGGCGCATGGTCTACAATTATGGAAAGCACAAATGCTATATGTGCCATAAGATGAACTATATGCTCAGATCATAAAGTTTCCAACTCATGCAGTATACAATTAACTGCTGATAAATAACATGCATAGTGTTTTGCAAGGGATACTCAATACTTGTCCATCAAAGTAAATAGCAGATAAAGTCAATATCAAGCAAGGTTACTGTATAATGAATATAATGAATACAATAGTATAAATTATTGAACAGACAGCCAACCCCTAAAATATTTGTCCAACTTCTGAGTGTAAAATAATTCCTTCCTTTGTAGGAAAATAAGTGGCAAAGAAAGGCTTTTAACAGGTGGAGTGATTTGTGGGACAACAACAAAGGCAAGTGACTCTCTTGGCGAGGTCTTAATCATTCTCAAATACTTCAGGCAATTGACCAACCTGCTTCTAGTGCATTATTTCAGACAATTCCAGAAGATTGTATGTTCAAGCTGAGTTTGGATATTAGTGGACCCATTTGGAAGGGGATTGGAAATGGTCTTATGGGAATCCATTTATGGACTACCAAACCAAGGAAATTTATGACAAGTGCCAGCCAACTTGTTTACTAGTTGATCATCTTAACAGGAAGTGGAATGTTCACAATCACAAATCAAGGTGTCACATTGTGATTTGACCAAATCCTTTGCATCCACGCCAACAGGCAGCTTGAGAGCCTTGTAATGTGCAATGTGAGGCAATGTGAGGTAGTTTTGCATGGTTTAGTTGTTATAAGAAATAATGGACCGTTGCTTGCACATTCATCTATGAGATCCATTGTTGTAGGAGTTTGATAGCTTTATTGGAGGGGCATCCTAGCTCATGAGCAGATATCTTTTGCAGACTGCCTAGTTTGTTGACGAATCATTGCCAGTAGATGCAAAATGGCTACAGGATTTCATAATTGTGGCCATAATAGAAATTCTGTGAAGTATTGGAAGAGTTATGATGGTTGCAGATTTTCCCACTTAAAATCCTTGCTGCATTTTGAACATTATTTTGAGATACACCCCAATTTTGTTGCTTGACCATTTTGGTTATTTTGGAAGAGTAAGATTAATGAATACACATGGTAGAGAACACCTTGCACATAGGGCTAACATTTGTATATTTTGAGGCTGTCTTTGAAGGATGTGCCAAAGGAGATGAGGAGAAGTCGCATGAGGTGTTTACGTCCTTGGTCAAAGATGCTTTATTCAAGGAGGCCTTTTGCTTAAGAGAGAGACACATGGCATCCCCTTCTATAGTAGGGGAGATTGAGTTCAAATCTATATAAGGATTTTCTCTCTCCATTGTTAGGCATGGTTGGATTTGTGTGGAGACTCCCACCAAAGCTTAGTTAAATATCTTGTGGAGGTAATGAAAAGTCAAGGGTTCTTCTTGTTAATGTGAGGCTTATGTTTTCATCTCCAATTGTTGAATGATACTAGAAATTGCTTGCAAAATCTGCTTCAAGGGCTATTTGTGAAGGGTAACTCTACTCCAATAGAAGGATTTGAGTGTGGGCTTTCCCCTCTTACTCTCCTTCACTGTTTTATTTCAGAATGTGCCAATCTTGCATCTATCATCTTATTAAGAGTTGTTGTAGAATTTATACTTCATTAATAATTATAAGACACACCATCATAGCAAGGTTTAAGAGGTGCACCTTTGGAAGGACCCTTCAAAGAAATTCACACATTAACTGACAACAAATTAGGGTTGGTTGTAGAATGCTATTGCAGCTTTGTTTTGTGCTAATCATTAATAGAAACTAGCACTCTAAGACTAATTTTGACTCCATATGCCCTAGATTGGATAGGCACTACTCTTGGTCCACCCATCCATTTGTTCTCTAAAGTTTTTCATACATTTTCCTAGGGAAAACCCCCATTGTGTCGGAAGAGAGCCAACCTAAAGTGATAGAGTGCATTGCTGTGGTGACAATGGACGACCCTTCTTAGTTCCTCTAAAGTTGCACTTGTGTTTTAACGCTTTACCACTTGAAGTGCAGGTTTGGGAGGTAACAAAAATTTTAGATGTTTTGAAAAGGGGAAACAAGGATATAGAAAGGAATTGAAATCTCTCACTATCACAGATAGTGACATGCATTTTGCAAGAAAATTACAGTCATAAAAAAATGAGGTAAACTCGGCAAATGAATTCCTTGAACAAGAATAAAATGTAATCTAGGTAACCATAAAGGATGCATGGAAACAACTGTAAATACAAGCTTATGGTGTAGAGGCCCATTGTTTGTCATTGCCACATCCATCATGGCATCAGGTATATGGTATATAAAAGTGTTAAGATCCAATAGATATTTAACAAGTTATAACTATTACTTACTCCTCCATGGATTATTCTCACCCAATGCCATAATTCCAGATGAAAGGCAAATCTCATTTCAAAATTTCCAGCATAAAAATAACAACTTTTACTCTGTTGTACTATGTTGTCGTTAGTTATACCTTTACCTCTGAATGAAGCAACATCCTTTGGTCAAACCCAATAATAGTACGCCTCTCTGATAATGAAAATGTCGATGCCTCCCCAGTTGCAGAGGTTGAAGTAGGTGTGATAGAAGTAGCCACTCCATTGCCATTTTCTGAAAATATTAGACAACAAAAAGGTTGAGACACACTTCACATCAAAATAATGTGGATGTCACAAAGCCATCTAAAGGAAACAACTTAGTACCTAGTAAACCACCCTGCATTGTGATCACTACAACTACAGATGTCTCAACGAATCATTAGACTATAAACTAAAACAATGGTTTTCAATGGTCTAACATCTTTTCTTTGCATATATTTTTTGGCTTTGCAAATCCATTGTTCATTTCTCCCCCAACTACCCTTTGATTCATTAACTCTCACCACCAACTTGGATTGCAAGTATGATGAACCTGTGCCTTCATAAGGTACAAGTTTAAATTTTCAAGATAGAAGAGCATTGAAGGACGTCTAGTTGGAAATACAAATGTTAATGAGTTGAATCTAACTTGTGACTTCAGATAATACAAATTCCTAAAACTGAAGACCAAAAATTATTTCTGGACACAGAAAACTTCAGAAGATCTATAGAACAAAATTCAAAAAACAAGCAATAACTTAGTGTCATAAAATCAACAATTAATAAAGAAAGGCATTGTAACAACGAGATATTATAGCATTGACCTAAAAAATTAGCCAGGGCCCAGAACAGGTTGGTGCCACTATTATTCATGACACAATCCCAAAAGCAGTACAAGTAGCAAAGGAAGATTGCTTCACCACAACATAACAAGCTCAAATTCTAGCAGGGATTATCCAATGTGCACTATACCACTTTCACATTATTGTGACCTAGTTATGCACCCAACAAACCACATCAAAATTAAGGACCCAACCAATTCAGAAAATATGCCATAGCTTAGTGTCATAAAAGCAACAATTAACAGAGAAATCCATTGCAGCAACGAGATATTAGAGCATTGACCTAAAAAATTAGCCAGAATAGGTTGGTGCCATGGTTATTCATGTTATAATCCCGAAAACAGTACAAGTAGCAAAGGAAGATTGCTTCGCCACAACATAATAAGCTTAAATCCTAGAAGGGGTTATCTAATGTGCACTGTACCATTTTCACATTATTGATTGACATTTTTGTGACCTAGTTATGGAGCCAGCAAACCACATCAAAATCAAAGACCCAACCAATTAGTTTTCAAAACTAAAGAAGTTAATGGAGAAAATACGTGAATCATACTCACCAAGCCGGGTCATACTCCAAAAGTCATTTATATCTTGTTATCCCATGCGTGTAAAGGATATTGGATTCCCATTTTCTTCTTCTTTCAACGAATGACCATGACAAAATGTGAAGGCCAAGGAAGAAATGTGAATCAATGACAAGCTATCATGTGCCTTCATTATGGATATGAGAGAAGGTGTAGACTGGGCCATCTTAATTGCAGGTGCAGGATTTATATTGATAAAAGACTGCAATTTTTTTCTTTCAAAGCTCTTTAAACATTTTTCCAACAATTGGGAGCATTGAAAAAACTAAAATAGACGTGAGCAAGCAGCAGCAATAGTATGCCAGGATGCACATAAGGAAAATATGTAACAGCATCATAAGGTTAATTATCTGAGACTAAGGCAAAGGTTGAATAACGCCAGAGGTTCAAAACCCAAGACTGTTTGCAACGAGCACAAACAATTTTACTGAAACTTAATTGTAATTTTGACCTCCAAGGTTTCAGTCCAGAAGTTTAAGTATAGCCCACAGAGCAAGAGAAACAAAATGGGGTTTCCCTTTATTTCTCCTCTACATTGTAAAGGTGTGTTTGGGAGAAAATGGATGATTTGGTAGGCAAATGAGGACTATATGGAATGTGATTCACCAGGTAGGTAATTCTTTCCTTTGGAAACAACTCTGTCAGGCAACTTTTCATGGGATTAACACTTATTCAATTTGAAAGAAGTTTCTATATTTAGATCAGATATGGCTATCGAGCTATCAGCCAGGATCACCATTTTTAGGAAAGATGTAGATAATCTTCAATTCAGAACCAAAGCCAATTGCTATATCTCCTTACTTATGTAGACAAGGAGCTCTCATCAAGCCTATTTTTGGCTCCTAGATATAACAATTGTGATGTACATGTAACTTGATTTATAATGTAATATATGTGGCATTTTCAAAACACAAGAACACAGTCGGCTGTGTCATGTCTACATCAAAGAAATTCCACACAAAAAGCTAAAGAGTTATGGAATTTGAAGGCAGTCCTCCTTTCAAGTTTTATTTTCATACCTTCCAACTTATATGCTATGCTCCCCTTGCTATTTAGTTATAACTATAGAACTACCTTAAAATCACATGTTTTCAATTGACTGACAAACAGGATCTAGGTTAACAATGGGTGGAATTTGCTATAGAATGATCCCAGGAACAATCCCAACAAAGTCATGAAAAGCATACAAAATACAGGTAAAAAATTCAATGTGGATTATTTTGATACCTTTGCACTAATATAGGTAACACATTTACCAATGACCATACACTGTTTCATTAAGGAGAAATAACATTTTTTTCTAAGTACTCCTTACATGGTTAAGAGCCAATTATAAAAGGTAAAACCTAACCATTATGGGATTATATAGAAAAAATTATTTTTTGCCTCTTTCTTTCCATTCTTGGTAATAAGAGATGCATTTGGAGAAGTTAATTCAGACTAGATAATTATAATCGTACCTAAAAAACTGTCTACCTTACTAATCTGCAAAGCAAAAATATAACACAGATATGCTAATATTAAAGGTCAAAGAATCAAGAAAACGTGCCTCCTTTGATAGACTACTTATAGAGTCTTTGATCCTTGAAGTTGGAGAAGACAACTACATCTCCTGAGACAGTAAATTCACCTCCACCATATTCATGTACTAAGGTCCTAACATTAAATCCAGCCGGGGTGATATCTTCATGTGCACCTCCTGCATCTGCAGCCTCCCTCACTAAAACTGACTGTCTGAACAAGATCCATGAAACTGTGAGTACTTGTTCCAATAAAACGTTAGTGATAAGTAAAACTGGAAATCTTCAATTCTAGTGTGAGTACTTGTTCCAATTCTTTACCCTACCAATCATGTCTCCCAATTACTCTGCATTTTTTCATATGTATATTTAAATTTGTCAAGGATGGAAGCTATTTCAAATTTGTTAAAGGTACCAATTATCAGTATATTTGTCAAAAAATAAAAGAAATTATACAATTTAATTGATTTTCAATTGTATCAGTTTAGGCATAGCATGTCTAAAGGTAATCCTTATCTGCAGCTGCCAACAATACCAGCACTCTACTCTTACATAAGAGCTTCAAGTGGGATGTGATGTTGCTTGTTAAAAAAAAGATAGATAGCTAAGGAAAATAGAAATTTTGCTCTGCTAGAGTTTTCCTAATCAATCCATGGTAATGCTCTCTGTTATCCCCTTGTTTTGCAAAGGATTTCCACCTAGATCTTCCAGGAAATCCCTGGGGTGACCTGGGCACAAAAGAGGCAACTGGGGTTAATTTTATTGGCTAAGAATGAATACTAGGTTGAAAATTTCTCTAAAACTCAGCTTTTGAAGCCATTTGTGGATGGAAGCAGCACTAAACAGTCATAAAATTACCCTAAATCAATTCTGGGAAGTAAGCTCTTTCAAGTTTGGATGTGTTCTTGGCAGCGGTGAAAATAGATAGATAGCTAAGGAAAAGAGCTTCAAGTGGGATGAGATGTTGCTTGTTAAAAAAAGATAGATAGCTAAGGAAAAGAGAAATTTTGAAAATTGCTCTAAAACTCAGCTTTTGAAGCCATTTGTGGATGGAAGTAGCACTAAACAGTCATAAAATTACCCTAAATCAATTCTGGGAATTAAGGAAGCAAGTTTGGATGTGTTCTTGGCAGCGGTGAAAATAGATAGATAGCTAAGGAAAAGAGCTTCAAGTGGGATGAGATGTTGCTTGTTAAAAAAAAGATAGATAGCTAAGGAAAAGAGCTTCAAGTGGGATGAGATGTTGCTTGTTAAAAAAAAGATAGATAGCTAAGGAAAAGAGAAATTTTCTTGCCTAAGAGATATAGGTTAACTTGTGTCACAACCTCGTCATGAAACTTTCATTCAGCTCACACCAGAGGAGAATCCTCTAAAATTCAAAACTCTCAACAATATTATTCATCTTACACCATTGAATCTCTTCACTACTTATTAACGTCATCCACAGAATATGCTGCAAAAAGTATAATATTTTAAGGCGTTTGACAACAAGCTTCAAGAGGGAAGCAGGGAAGTTGCAACATTGGTTCGAGAACTAGGGAAAAACTCAACCATATGCAATAATGCGATTTACCCAAATTGTTGCAGGAGAGGGTGCACTTGGGGTCAGAGCATCCAATTAAGGCAAATCATCATCGGACAACAAAAATGATGTCAAATATCACCTTTCTTTAACTATCAAACCCATCCACAATAGATTTTAATATCACACCAAGACCCTATTGTCAGATGATACTCATTTCTAGAATAATTATTATAAACCCAATCTATTGGCATGAACAGTGCAACCAAAACTTTGCTAATTTTTAGATATGAACTGTTGAGCAATATTGATTATGCTAAAAAATATTGAGAGTGGGTCTTCCAGAAACCCGCTATTTTGAAAAACCTCTTTAGTTCGGGTAATATTAAATAACAACCATATTATCAATGTCCCACAAACCTACCTACCCCACCAAATCAAGGACTTGGACATATTCATTGTGAGAAGGCATAGTTCTCAAAATAAACCTTATGAATGCTCTCTTAGTAGACCCCATGTTATGACAGCATTAAAGTAGAAG
>LPNX010829399.1:289406-311586 GCA_001517045.1 Pseudotsuga menziesii | reverse complement strand
ACATTTAATTCCAAAATTAAATAGCTCATCTAAGACCTTTCAAGGTATGCCGTACTAAATATAAACTAATATTTAAACAATTCCATTTAAAACAATTATAATCATAAATATCTAAACAGAGAAGATATCGTGACCATCCATGTGGTCCTTTACAATTCTTTGATCATAATTCATATAACAGAATCCACGGTTCTAACTTATCCATCTATACATAACCATAAACATAATCACATAACTCAACAAACATTACCTTATCCAAATTAAAATAATATATATTATACAGTAATTCATATCATAGTAAAACAACATCAAAATCATATCATAAATCCATATATTGCGAACAGTAACAAGAATTGAATCCTATGATCATGCAAGCCAGGCTTGTTTTATTTATTAAAATACATTTCATTTACAACTCGTTACAATAAAAAACCCCTTTTTATGCCAACAGAGGTCGCGACATCGAATCCCATGGATGTCCAAAACC
Source organism: Pseudotsuga menziesii (assembly GCA_001517045.1). Classification (NCBI taxonomy): domain Eukaryota; kingdom Viridiplantae; phylum Streptophyta; class Pinopsida; order Pinales; family Pinaceae; genus Pseudotsuga; species Pseudotsuga menziesii. The sequence continues at coordinate 311,099 of LPNX010829399.1, read as the reverse complement.
CACGGTAAAAACACTAATAACAACCATAGTATATTATAGTAAACAGAAATCCAAATCGTATAACCTTACAGTTGGTTCTCAAAACAAATAAAATCCATATCATAACGAATTGTACAGGAATCAATCTTGTATGTAAATCCATTTTTTATATCGATACATAGGCCATGACTTACACTAAGCATGATGGCTGTATTTTTTACAAACACATCAATTTCCATGTAAATAACTATGCATACGCTAGCAAAGAGGTCGTAGGAACCTAGCTATAGAATGGCCTCGACCAAATAACGTTTTTAATACACAGTCCATTAAATTATAAACCTACTGTAAGCGATGGCCACCGTGGTTTCAAACCCATGGATTTCCACAGTCCAATTTACACAAGAATCGAATACCATAAACAATAATACATAAGCTATCACAGCACTATGGGAAAGGCTCATGCCATTTACGGCATGGATTTTACCCACACTGTCAAAATATTACAATATCCAAGCTAATCAAGCACATTACACACAGAGTATCTGATTAGGCGAATTCCCCTGCTTTTAAAACCCAACTCCATTTAAATATAGTGCTCAATAAAAATAGAGAAGGAAGTCGTATACACAAGATATTAAGTTAACCATTACCATTATATAAAAAACATACTTATATCTGTTTACACAAAGATCCCAATTCTAGTACATAGTCGCCATTAAAGGCCAAGAACGAGGTTTAAACAGGCATGCCAATGAGCTATGGCACCATTGCAAGCAATGGTGCAGCCCATGGCTATAAAGCCCAAAACCAAATTAAATATCGATTCACATAATGAAAATGAAATTTCACAGAGCCGAATGGCATAAGAATCTATTCATGGCATAATGTCTCAACATTTAAAACCTAAGTCTGTAATCATAAGCTCAAAGGAAAAATCGAAATCGCTATAGCATAAAACCCCAACCAACAGCTGGTCAAAACTTAGCTCTGCACACAGGGCTGAAAGGTGGCAAGAATAAGCTTGAATAGTAGGCTTATTGTGGCCTCAATTGCAATAAATTGGAGGTACAATGAAGTATGGAGCCACCCCACCATCATTACCCTGCTACCTAAAACCACAATCAAACACAACAGGGTTGAGGAGTATAACTACGAAGGAGCCACGAAACCAAGCATAGAATGTAGCCATGAAACCAGAAGAAGTTTACCTTCATTTCCAGGGTGTAGTATCCTTCGTAGCACAGAGCCGAGACCCCATTTTCTCCACAGACCCTAATGAAATGGCCAAACTGAATCGTGATCCAAGCCCTAAGCTTTGGGGATGCCATGATTTCCAAGAGCGATAAATGCACCATCTGGTAACCACTTTTAATTTTCCAAACCCACTTTTCCATAGTTCAAATTCGTTGCAATATCGTGGGTTTTATTCACCATGCTAATAGCTTAAACCCTGCTATGGTATGGTTTGTACCATATGTTATGTCGTCACCCAAATGCTATCATATGATACCATATTACATAGTCCTTAGGTTACGCTAGTCCAAGTTCAAAGAACCCATGCTTAAGTATTTAGATAATGTTTAGACCATAGGTTTATAGCTTAGGGTTTTAATCCCTTAATAACAAGGTAGTTATGCTTAAGAACCATGGAATACAAAGTATGCCATGATAACATCTTGGACTATAAAATCCAAAGCTCTGCTCTTAAACCAGTATAATAACCTATCAATAAAAGAACATAGGAGTTGTTAATAGGTATAGTAAGAATATACTTAGAGCGTAAAATGTATTAATGAAATATAGACTAACGAATTCAAAACATAATGAAGATTATTTAGTGTACAGGAAATTTAGCCATGGTAGCTACATTGACGATAAAGACACTTACCAAGTTATAAAACCAAGTTGATAAACAACATAACAACTAGCAGTAGGTCCTCTAGGATCAATACGGTCAACACACTTTACACCAGATCCCGTCGCAAAGTAATGAATTGCGTAAGTAAATGAAAGAGGTGCCTTAGTTCAATTGAACTAAGTAAGCCTGCATAACCAAGTAATACCTTACCTCTCAGATCGTCATGGGAGAACAAGTCCCACCACTCCACCACTTTGTTCCCAACAACAAAGTTAAGTTAGTTTTTATTAAATAAACAAAGTACACATGTGCAGGAGTAAAACAAGGATCTATACAATTCATTAATTCACCGACAGTAATAACTAAGAAGTCTAAATAGTTTAAATAATAGAATTAATACATAAGAAGTAAACGAACTAATAATCACTGAATGGATAAGAGATTTACAAGACAGTATGGGTAGTTTCGGAAGAGATTGAAAGTATAAGTAGTGCATGTAATTCCACATGAGTAATAATGATCCCCTTCAGGTACTTTTCACTAGCCTATAAAAAAAGATTATTTTCAATTTTTGGGGACATTACATTGTTATTGAACATTTCAATGAAGGACCAAATGCAAACCCACCCAAAATGATAATTCAAGGAACTGCAGGAACTTGAAAGTCTTATCTTATACATTTTATCTTGCAAGAATTTTCAATGCATTCAAAAAAAGGAAAAAACCCTCTATTGTTGCTAGCACTTACTAGAGTAGTTTCCTTAAACATATGAGCTAAAATAATTCACTCACCCCTCAAAATTCCTATTAAGGACTTCAAAGCTTTACACTGTCAAGCACTTTTTGTATTCCAAGAATAAATGTGATGTGTTACACCCATTCTAATTGATGAAATGAGTTTCATTGGGCCAAGGTTATTCATACAAATTGATTCATGTCTACGTGAGCCATTTCTAGAAAAGAAGTCAGTTCCATTTGGTGGAAAATCAATGATTCTTGTTGGAGACCCTGGGCAGTTGCCTCCTATCAAAGATAATCCAATGTACATAGGAAACATGACTCGTAGTGTTTTATGGAAATATTTGTGAAAGATTGTTACATTGGAAAAAATATTCCGTCAATAAGGGACATATCCAAATCAAGTCAATTTTAAAAGGTTGCTAACAATCATCAGAAATGTGAAACCAACAGTGGATTATTGGAATATTTTAATGTCATGAATAGATGCAAATATGGACTATATTTAAATTAATACTTTCAATTCAAAAATCAATTTGTTTCCAACGAACACCTTGGTAAATGTACATAATAGATGCATGCTAAAATCACTTGGAATTCCTATAGCATGATGCATTGTTGAACATACCAAGAATAAATATTTTAATGATGTTGATGATGAGAAACTTCAACAACAAGTCCTCTTATGTCATGGTGAGTGATTCATGTTGACTTGTAACTTGTGGGTGGAAGAAGTGTTAGTAAATGGATCACTTGGGACGGTTCAAAGCATATTTTTCTATGAAGGATCTTAATCACCACAACTACTAATGTATGCCACATTATCTTTTGATGAGTACATTTGTTTACCATGGGACATCATATATCTAAATATTGTACCAATAACACCTCTTTGTAGAGAAAATCGCAAGCAGATCCCATTGCTTATGGATTGGGCTCTCACCATACACAAATCACAAGGTTTGACTTTACAAAGGGAAACAATTGATATCGGTAATGTAGAGATGCAAGGTTTAACTTTCATAGCAATTTGAAGAGTCAAATCTATCAATGGTTTACAATTTTATGTGTTATGCAAATTAAATTTTGTTATTTTCTGTAATTTAAGTATTATTGATATGTTATAGTTTTATTAATTCTGCCACATTTCCTCCATTGTTATCGATTGTATTATTTAATTATCATGATGTTCGAATTCATGAAACCATATATGTTTTTTATTTTCCATATATTTGCCTAAATTCTAAAGAAAATGGGTGTTAAAAAAATCAACCACTGTCCAACAGTGTGCATCAAACACCTTATAGACAAACCAAGGTGAGACCTCAATTTCAACTCAACATTCTACATCCTGGAAGAGGAAATCTTTCGAAGCTTGAAATTCAAAAGGAGATAGGGAAAAAATTCAACATTACTAATACACAAAAATTATTTATTTAAGGTTTTCGTACATATGTACAAATATCATCACGTTTTGGTTTGATATATGACAAGATAGAGGATGCAATAAATTATGAGCCTAACCACAGATTGTTGAAGAATGAAATTCATGATTTTAGCACAAATACCAAAAAAATTATTCAGAAAAGAGCAAAGAAAATTTGCGGTGTCATGAGAAGAAGAAAAAAACATTTGAGATTCTCTTTTCATCCTTTATATAGGAAAAAATAGTTTCAAACTACATTTTTTTGTTTTTGTATCATTGTATTTATTTCACAGTATCACTACATATAGTTATATAAATTTCTTAAACATGTTTTATAAGTTTTAATCCATTTTTTAAATTTTACTTTGTTCATAAATAATCCATTATCGAGTTGTACTTTATTTGTAAGTAGTATAAAGATTTTTTTGTGTTCATTTAAATAATTTACTTTTAAAAAATCTTATCATTATGTTGACAATAACTATGCATTTTTAATGCTTCTTTTAGTTATTTGAAAATGGATCCAAGCATTTGGAGTTTACTGTCACTCGAGTTTCTAGAGATGATCCTCCTATGGGTCCCCTTTTCAACATTGATTCTCTTTCTATCAACCTCTAAACATTGTGAAGAGATATTGTTGAGACCAACTTTTGTTAATGCTTGGCAAATGAACAATATAACAAATACTCATTTTTTAATTCAATTGTGGGGACACTATCAAAACCATATTGTATATAAGTTTATCAATCATATAGGAAATATATATTTGTTGCATGTACCTTATCCAAAATATAGATATACGATTGAATGTACATGTGGTTCAATCATTTTTCTCTCAAAATATTGTCCTCTACCAAGGCATAAGGATTATTACATCATAAATCCATTCATAAAGCATTTCTCAAATATAGGCATTACTGATATAGGAGTCCATGGTTTCTTTTCTCTGATAGGAGACACTAGTCAACCTAAACATGGATGGATACTTGTATGTCATAAGTGCAATGAAGATGGTTCTAAATTTTTATTTACAATAATATCAAAAGAGTTTGGAGAGAAACAATTGGTGCTGATGGTGAACATACTCCTCCTAAAGATGATGTTTTTTATAAAGGAAAAATATATTGGTTGTATGTGAAAATAAATTATGAAGAAGATGCCTTATATGTGTATAGAATGTACTGACTTAACATTGAATTGAATACATGGGGTGTGCATTGAATTTACACAGTATGTAGGAAATCATCTATGTGTCTCACCGTACACTGCAAAAAACTGATATGTGTTTTGAATGATGGTTTTTCAAGTATATGGTCCATAGATGAAATTCATGATTTCAGACTTGTTCCACATCGCGTTCAACAAACAGAGAGTCATTTCGAGGATGGTAGAGGGTTAAAATGGACCCTTTTACAAGCTATGAAAAGAAATCTAAATACACATTGTTCAGACTATATACCATTCCTAGCAGTTGGAAGTTCTATACTGATTTGCAATAATGGTGAAATTCCATTCATATACTATGATTTGGAAACTTGCAGTATTACTCATTTAGTAGTTGATGAAAGATCGGTGTTTGTAAATCATCGTCTACCTATCCCAGCAGACAATCAATGCAGAAAAATTATCATGTATAAGAATTTATTTCATCTTACTCCAAGCATGGTTTCATTCAATGATCCTCTCCCATTCCCTACAACATGTTTTCATTCCTTGCAAGGTTTTGGCATGTAATTCAATAGGTGTAAATCATTTTAAACACAACTATGTTTTGGTTTTCACATCATGTTCAAATTTTGGTACGTTTTGGTATTAAATAAAACATGGCTTAAGTCCATGAAACCTTTTAGAAAGGAACTCAATTTGCATAGAGAATTATTGGAATTTAGCTATGTTTTGAGTTTTTGCATCAAATCAATATTTTGATTAGTTTTTATCTAAAAAAAACATTCTTTAGTGTATAATATAAAAATTTATCAGCTACATCGGAAATTTAATGCAGAAAATAATTTACAACTTTTATATAGTACAACTAATATTACATATCTTGCTTTCACATAATAAAACAAATTGACCAATTATGTTGATAGTTATACTAATATATCCTCTTATGTCGTGTTATATTAATAAATTTAATGCATATATATGTTGTATTCAACATTTATTAAGCAAATGAAATTTTACACATTTTCATTATTGTGGTTTAAATGTGAACAATCTTGTGTATACTTCTTTGGAATATCTCATTGACTCTATCATTTTTTATATGTTGTATCTTAAGAAAAGGAATTCCAATTATATGTGGAATGACCAATATAGTCACACAAATAATGCATTATTAACAAATGAAAAAACAAAGCATTCAATTTGAACTCACTATCAATACAAAAATTGCAAATTTTAGTACAATTGTTTTCTCTTGAAAGAAAAAATATATTCTATAATTGGTCCACAACTAACATTTGTGCCTTATTCAAATGAAAAAAAGGTAACTTATGATTATGTAAATTAAAATAACTTTATATACTAATTTAAACTACTGTACAAGGTTTTTTTAATAACTGCATATTCAATTCTCAATACATTATTGCATGTGCTCAAATAAAAATTTAATTAATATATGTAGTTGTTGCAATTAAAAGCCGAGATTTCAACTTTCAACAATCCATACTTTCATTGACATTATAATCATAAATGCAATGCTTAGTAGTATATTGAAATTGTGACTATGTGTATTCTTTTAACTTGTGATCATGTAAATTAAAATAACTTTCTACACTAACTTAATCTACTGTACAAGGTTTTTTTAAGAAGTGCATATTCAATTTTCAATACATTATTGCATGCGTTCAAATAACAATTTAATTAATATATGTAGTTGTTGCAATTAAAAGCCCATATTTCAACTTTCAACAATCCATACTTTCATTCACATTATATTTATAAATGCAATGCTTATTAATATATTGAAATTGTGACTATGTATATTCCTTTAACCATTTATCAATAAAATTAATGCATATATATGTTGTAATATACATTTATTAAGCAAATACAGTTTTACACATTTTCAATATTGGTTAAAATGTAAGCATTTGTGCGTATGTTGCTTTGGAATGTGTCATTGACTCTATCATTTTATATATGTTGTATTATAAGAAAACGAATTCCAATTATACCAGGAATGACCAATACAATCACACAAACATTGCATTATTAACAAATGAAAAAACAAAGCATTCAATTTGAACTCACTATCAATACAAAAATTGCACATTTTAGTACAATTTGTTTCTCTTGAAAGATCAAAGATATTCCATAATTGGTCCACAACTGACATTCGTGGCTGATTCAAATGAAAACAACATAAATTATGATCATGTGAATTAAAATAACTTTCTATACTAACTTGACCTACTATACAACGTTTTTTTAAGAACTGCACATTCAATTCTCAATACATTATTGCACGTGTTTAAAAAACAATTTAATTAATATATGTAGTTGTTGTAATTAAAATCCCATATTTTAACTTTCAAGAATCGATACTTTCATTGACATTATATTTATAAATGCAATGCTTAGTAATATATTGAAATTGTGACTATGTATATTCCTTTAACCAATTATCAATAAAATTAATGCATATATATGTTTTATTGAACATTTATTAAGCAAATACAATTTTACACATTTTCATTATTGTGGTTAAAATGTAAACATTCTTGTGTATGTTGCTTTCAAATGTCTTATTGTCTCTATCATTTTATAAATGTTGTATTTTAAGAAAATGAATTCCAATTATACCAGGAATGACCAATACAATCACACAAACAATGCATTATTAACAAATGAAAAAAAAGCATTCAATTTGAACTCACTATCAATATAAAAAATCCATATTTTAGTATAGAATTTTTTTGTCTTGAAATAACAAAGATATTCCATAATTGGTCCACAACTCACATTTTGATGCACGGTAATTTGCTCTCAACCAAAATTCTAAAGTTTGAGTCATGTCTCAAGTCATGATACTAGCCCAATGTGGGTTGAATGTAAATCTTTTGTAAAATATCAAATTTTTCCCATAGTTATAAAGTTTAGTTATAGAAGATTCCAATTTGATAGGTGTCAATGCAAGTGTGAGTCAATAAACTAATTCCTTAAATTAATGAATGACTCAAGAGGTAATGAAGACATCTAAGTATGTGTTGTATAGAGATATGGATCTGCTTGATGAATGGTTAGTGTTGATAAGCTTGATGTTCTACAATTAGAAACGACTGCTTAAATATAGGAAACAATCCAGAAAATGTAGAAATTAGTTAACTAACGAACTGGATTGGCTCAGTTTTGTAGAGATTTGTAAGCCTACGGGCATGCAGTAAGGAGGGAGATGGCCACATAGAGGAATCAAGCCATTTGAAGAGTAGATTAGGATTCTTTGATGCATGTACAGTATCATTCTGGAAATGAAAAGCATATTTTCCATTCTCTGTGTTTATTTGTGGATGAATACATCGGATTCGACGAATATTAAATTAGCTATATGTTTAAGCTAATTCTATGCATGAATTTTGATAATAAATAGAGGTTTGACCTGGGAAGAATCAGGATAAAAGGTTCCAGTTCATATTGAGATTGGGAAAAAAACATAGAGGTACACTTTCAACAGAAGTATGTGAAATACTTGAGAGAGTTCTGAAAAGAACCAGTTGACTGTGTGTGGCTGGGTTACCAAGGAAGTCAAGAGTTTCTGTGCAATAAGGATTAGAGTTTGCTTTGATTAGATATTGGGATTCATATCAACACTAACATTTGGAAGAAGTGTTACTAAAATGGTTGAAGTAAATAATGACTAGCCCGTTATTGACATCACTGGAGAGAGAGATTGAGCAGCATTGGAAACAATAGATTTGGGAAGTTTGCAATGGAAAGCAAGTGTGACTTGTGAACCCAAGTTGAAGAACGACGCATAAGTTGAAGGATTTTTTGGAATGGTGGGTTGTTAATAAACTTATGAGCTTGGGAAATCACCTTTCTTCCAAGAGGAATCATCCTCTGTTCTAAAAGGGAGCTAAATCATTCTTTATTTAAAGAGAATCGTGACCGAGGGCATGAACAAATTCTGAGGTGAAATTATTGTAGGGAAATGCATTGAAAGGTACGGAAATCTCATGAGAATTGTTGACTTCTTGTTTAAGAATTCAATCCGAGATGAAATTTCTTGTATTGAAAGCATAGAACATACAATGAACATGCCCATCCTGGAATTGTCATGGATAGTGCAAATCATCAAGTATTGGGATTAAAATTTGTAGTAAGGTTCGATGGTAATACACCCAGCTATAATGACAGTTTCATATCCACATTCAAGTCAAGAAATAGATTGAATTATCTTTGAAAAAGTGTTGTAATCGTAAAATTTGTGGGAGTTTCTTACAATTTGTTGGAAGTTGGATTCTTGTATTCAAGAACGTGGGACTTATAGCGGGTCTTTAAGGAGGCCTGCATCATTTTTGGTATCATAGCGGGCATTTTATTTGGAAAAGGAACATAGAGGCAGCTCTGCTCATTGAAAAGGAAGAGATTCACATATTACAACATCACAGGATTGAATAACCTAATTAAGGAATGTGTAAATGAGGTTTGTTCGTTCCTGCAAAGCTGATTTGGGAATTTCTTGGTGAAGCATAGTCAATGGATTCCTTCTCTTTGAGAAGAAAGATCCATTTAAAGTCAAATCATTATGGAGGAAGGAACATGCCTAAAGAAATCATTAAAGAGTTTGTTTTTGGACTTTGAAATTGCTATTGGAGTTGCATTGAAGAACCTTTGCATTTAAGCACCAACAGTGAATGGTAGAAGTCATTGTTTTTTTCCCTTGATAAGCTAATTGAAGGATTATTAAATTGCTAGGTACTGTGTGAATTTTAAATATTCAAGTGAATTGTATGTGGTATTACATATTTTTTTCTGGACAGTAAGTGTAGTGCAGAGGTGGATGATTTGAAACATTGAATTTGTTTCCAAAGAAAGCTACTTTGGGAGAAGTAGTTATAGTGGAGTGATAGGTCTATTGAGATCTAGCAGGTAGCAGCTATTGGTAAAGTATATTAAAAGGAATATCGTAACTTTGAAGCAGTGATGAAGGAATCCAATAGAGGTTTCTAAGTGAAGGAGTAGTGTGGCAGCATAGTCTAATCATCCCAGCTGAGGTTGGAATGCAGGAGGACAGTAGAGTGTTCTCAAGTGAATGTGAGTTTGTTATATGAGCCTGTAAGGAGAATAGAAGAGTTCTCAAGAAGGTTTGAGATAAATAACCATTATTGCCAAAATACCAAGTACAAAGACAAGATTGGTGAGGTAGGTTGTAGGAGAGTGAAACTGTTATTGCAGAGTATTGTTGGGGAAAATATTAAACAAATTATAACAGATATCCAACGATTTAAATCTCAAGTCGGAGAGAGTGTAAATTTGTGAGGTACAGACAAAATACATGTAGGGGCAGAGTATTGCTAACTTAATCTAGGTGACTGAAATTGAATTAAGCTTGCAAAAATAGGAAACGATATGGAATAAATCTAATCCAAGAAAAGCAGGAAATTGCATGAAATAAACTAATATAAAACAACTAACATTAACTTGTGAATTCATAAAATCAATACTATCAATTCATAAGAAGAAACTTGAATTAACATAAGAGATTCAAAGGATGTGCATTAAGCATCATCTCCATTACATAACAAACAAGAATCTATTCTATGACTGACTCTGAGCTATTCTCTACTTCCAAACCCCTAGACAGGCCTCTAACTAAAATGAGGAGGGAGCCCTCCTATTTATACATGAATTCAAGATAGCTAATCATAATTACATATCCCCTATTCTCTCAACTTATCCCTCAAAATCATCAACAAATATACAACTCATCCCTTTAAATCCTCAACAAATCTACAACTCATCCCTTCAAATCCTCAACAAATATTGGATGAGATATTCTCTCCACATTTACATGATCTTCTCCTTGAAATTAGCCCACATCTTGAAGATGAAATTCGAATCTAAGGCCAGGTGGTCACTTTTGAGCTTGTGAAAGTCTTCAAATACACCTGTAAGCACCACCAAACTCATCCAACTTTAAAGTATAATGAAAATATGTTATTTTTCTCAATAATTAACCACAAATTCACTCAAAATACTCAAAAATAAATGATTTGGAAAATGGTAATATAAACCCATATTTATTATGAAAGTGGTGATTATTAATGGTTTTATGGAAGGATAAGATAGGAATAAGGTGACAAATGGTATGTAAAAGGTGAATAAAATATGCTCTTTTTGCGGCTCAACATACCCCCCAACTTGACTATTTGCATGTCCTAGTGTAGCTATGCATTAATTCTTTAAAAAATTTGGCTTTGTAGCTGGGCTTCACATGATGATGGTATGTAACAGTAAATAATTCCAGGATTTGAAATGCATGAGTGGTAGCAATTTTCCTTATGGTTGGTTCTTGTGTGACAACCATAAGTATAAAAATCTTGTGTTAACAACCATAAGTATAACAAATGTTGGTTCTTGTGTTAACAACATTCGCTTGTTTTTCTTGTATTTTTGCTACAATACATAAGATTTTTGCATTGGAAATGATGAACCATCAATGTATATTAGAAAGCCTTTTCTTCATATTTATGAATCATGCTAATATATACAACATAGTTTGGGAAAGACATGTTGGTTAATGGTGAATGAGATGATGAATAGTTAAAATGATAATGAATAGTCCCCCCCTCCCCCAACTTAAGATGTATTAGGTTTATGAAAAGGAGAAAGGGAATGTAGTGAGGGAATTTTTCAAATTCATTCATTTTCTAGGATTTAATTGAATTACATGGTTAAATATTAGAAAACAACATCCCTCCACTTACCTTTAAGTTGATGAACTTATGCAATAGGAATGTGGTTGCTGCTGCTGAATAATAGAATGTGAAGTGAAGGATCTGAACTGTTGCTTTGTTGGATGAAGTAGAAGATGAGAGCTAAAAGTAGAACTGTAGTACTCTCATATGGCTGGAAGTATGCTGCTATAAAACTACTGATGGATTCATGCAAGGTATATAGTCTTTACCTGCTACAAAACCCGATGGTACAATTCATACCATGCGAATAAACATGTCGATGTCGAGCATGGAAAAAAGTCATTGGATTACCAACCATTGATGAATGTCGTTAACCAATGCGAGGCAATCTCACCATTGATGTCAATGAGTGCCAAGGTACGTAAGTACATTGTGTTAAGTGTGAATAGATGAGCTGATGTCGAGCCACTTGCAATATCTAAGGATCAAGGTACATTGATGTATTCCCATGATTTTCAGCGAGAGAACTTTCCATTAAGTCATGCAAGCCTCAAGGTACTAACAATGAACTCTAGTATCTATCCCAGATAAGGTGCTGAGGTCAATGGGGCAAGACTTGTTGAAAGGTAGAAGTTTAAGGAATCCCACATCAGTCAACATGAGTTGTACATAATGAGTGGTAGGACTATAGACAAAATATATGAGGGTCAAACAATTTTTATGGCAGGGATAAATGCAATCATGGAAAGGAAGCTGAATGGTTTTATTCATAAGGAAAAAGATAAACTGAAAATGAGGAAAAATGTATGTGACTCACAAAGGTAGACATGCAGGAAGTTATGATGTATAAGGCAGTGAAAAATTAGACTCTAGCATGGATGATGGATAAGCTTGGAAGTAAAAAGGGTAAGTAATCATGACATGGCATAATTAGTCTCTGAAAGGATTCTTTGTGGAAGCAAAATGCCATGACACTCATAGTGGAAACTCAACTTCTTCAAGCTTTCAATGGAACATTTTTCTGAAAATCTTTTGCGATTCTAGAAATTATTTCTACATGCCATTTGTTCGTCTTTAAACCTAAAAAAGGTTAGTATTTCCCTGCAACAAACTTGTTAGAGCATTGAAAATCCATGAAACTACGTGCTTAGACAAAAGTTAAAAAGAATAAATAAAATCCTCTTATACCTGAAAGTAGCAACCCTTCTTGTCAAAACCTGTTTCTCAGCGACTTGCAAAAACAAGTTAGCACAACAATTATAAAATTTTGAGAAGATTTTAAGTTCATTTATTATTTGTTACCTAATGCTTTTGATTTATTTTTATGTTTTTAGTTTTTAATTTAATTTAATTTTTATTTTTGTAATGTTATCATAACCATTTTATTATTATTTCTAAAGTTGTATTTGTTTATATATTTTTTAAATTTGATTTATTTACAAAAACAAATTTTTATGTATTTTTATGTATATAGATACTAATGTAAGCTTTTACATCAAATTTTTTACATCATAATGTGTCTTTATGTAATGATTGCGCAATAGGGAGAGAGGGTCGACCCTTTCAGTGGTCGACCCCTCTAAAAGAAGACTATCTTAATGATCTGGATTAGAGAGGAGTATGCAAAATAAGCAATTTCTATGATAAGTTTAGCAATTTCAATGACCATGCGGATAACCCCCCCGTAACTGAAGATGTTGTGAGGTACCACTACGCAAAAATTAAAAATTAAAAAGAAGGCATAGCTGCAACATCAGCTTCCTTCGATTTCAAAGACGCATATTAATTTTATTTTATATTTTTCTTAGATTACTTTTTAATTTGTATTTATATATATTTTTTATTTTTGTGTTGTGATAATAAAAAAAATGTTCTTATTTATTTATTTTTAAAACCCTATCCTGCAAATAATATAGTTAGAAGCTACCCTTTTTTACATGCTTTCTAGCATTACGTCTGGGGGCTAGTCTATGGTTCAATATCTGTTTGATTGAGAAGTTTAGAATGGATTGGTTTTAAATTAACCAGCTCAAAAAAAAACTCATGAAAATTGTATCCATGGAATCTATTTTTCTAATGGGTAAGCCATTCCATTATTTTGCAGAGTTCAGCATATCATGAATATGCTTCCTCTGAGGTGATTTGCATTTTCTCATTTATGTTATTATTTTTTATAATGATTTAAATTGAGTTAGAACATACAATTATGTTAATAAATTATAGATATTGATAATATGAATATCAAAGACAAATGCAACAACACTTCTCTCCATTGCTCAAATTCATTGGAGCATACACTTTGGTTTATTAAACTTACTCCTATATAGAACAGGGTTTATTAAGATTTGTGAAGAATAGACTAAAGAAACTTATACCACCCACTTTCTAAAAAAATTCAACAACCTATTCCAACCACAAACTATATAAGTTTGCTAGTTTATAACCTTTTATTGTTTAAAAGTTGTTAAAAAATGTAGATATCCTACTATAATAGAAAAGTAAAGTTATCAAAGTTATATAATCCTGATATCCTATTCTAACATAAGTATTGGAAGGTTGCACAATCTAGAGGTGACAACAACATAACATTCGAGGACAGTGAGTCCATTTCTGCGATAAATAGAATAAAAATTTATGACCTAACCGATAAATGAATCTTCATATTTTTAATAGACTCGTATTATCTTTGTTTTGAACAGAGATACTATCAAATATACACTTAATAAACTTGTATGGTATCCCAATGATTGTTAATTCTTAAAATAAATTATATGAAGGATAGAATTAATGGCAACTTGGAAGTCATTGAAAAAGTACATCTTTTCATTTCCAATATAGACAACACCTCGACACTGGGGTTTGGTCTGACATTTCTAAGGCTCGACGAGACAACCTTCTATAGTATTGGATGATTTTTGGACAGGTCTGAGAGGTTCTCGGATCAGTTTATCACATAACAAAGAGGAGATTGATCGATTTTTTGTTTGATTGATGCTGCCTAGGTTCAGGGATAATATGGCATCATTCCATTCAGTAGGTGTCATATTTACTCAAGGTTCCCTTCACATGAAAGGCACATAATTTTAAGGCCCATGGATTTCCCCCCTCCAAGAAGTGCTTGATAATATTTCTCAATCAATTCATGGAATTGTCTCCGTGAATAGAAAGGCAGAGTTCAATCAATAAATTTGCCAAATCCTCGTTGATTAATTGAATCTTTTGAATATTGTGCTAGATGAATTCAGGAACTCAAAGATATCTTCGATAGTGCATCCCTTGGTAAACCTACCAGCGGAAACCCGAGCCTTATAATCGAAACCATACCAAGGAAAATTAGCTTTTACAAGTGCATATTGAAGATAATTTTTATTTCCAACATGTGCCAATGAATCACCTAACATGAATACGACAGGCACCACCTCAGCCACTGTTTCTACATTCAGAAATGTCAATACGATGAACCCTAATGTGCAAAGCCACATATGTGCAATGTCTTGGCTCATATTTCGGGATCGCATATGTAAAACTTTCAACATTATCTTATCTTGGTTCATATTTCCAAATTGCATATAAAAAAATTCTAAATATAAATTGGTCTTGCATGTTTTGTTTTTTTTAATAAATTCAATGCAATTTAAGAAGGCAACTCTTGCATTTTCAATTGGAGGATTCTGGAAGGTGCAACAATACATGAAATCTAGAACTAGAATTGGAGGTTCTTATTGCTTTTCTTATCTACCTGGACAACCAAACTTCAATTGTTTCCATAGCCTTTGTCAACTATAATTCTGGCTTGTACGTCTTAACAATACATTCAGAGTTCAATTCTCGTCATCGACAAAGTGAACATTCCAGTGATTAACAGAGGTTCAGGGATAGATTTGGTGGATTGGTGTAGGTAGGTGGCTCGTTCTTCATAAAAAATGGCATCTTAGCAGCAATCAAAGCCGCCATGGAGAGGGTGAGTCGACTTTGTCATTAAGCTAAGATACCTATAACCCTGCAACTGTTGGTAGGAAATTGGCTAGTAGTCAGATTGAATGAGTTATTGAAGTCAACTGGAAATAGAACTGGATGCTATCCATCTACTTGGATTCCAATTAATAAAATGGAATGGAAAATTTCTCCTGAGAAGTTTAGCTTCTATTGCCAGTAACAACTCATCTTCTCAACAAACATCCTGATTGCAGCCATCTTATGTGTATAACTACACTAACACAGACTTTGTATGAGTTTTCCACATTATCAATAATGTCATTGATCTCAGAATGGAAATGACCCAGTGTCTTCAGAAGTAAATGTGATTGAACAGAATCCCCTTCACTAAAGCCACAAATGATTGAGGTAAAAGTCATCTGAACACTCGGTTATCAAGCTAAGAATTGACAGAAGATTGCATAGATTGGGCGCCAAAGGAGATCATTTCAATTGCAACATTTATTAATATTATATCAATATGCAATCATTGAGGGAGTATTCATCAAATCGTTACCATGGAAGAAAAGAAAGCATTTGAAGCTCCACCATATCACCAGATTTCCAGGATTATTGTCACAGTCATTTGACAACACATCCATCGCATCTACCAAATCGCAATTAAAGGTAACGATTGCATGTACCAAATAAACTAATAGAGAGGATTGATTCAGTGCAATAATTATGGAAGATGAGCCAGAAAATGCAGGTTTTAAGGAACTTCTAGTTTGCATCAAAAGATCACTCGTAAGGGTTACAACTCTAAGATTATCCAGGCTCCAAGGTTCAGATCTATTTTAATCACGGGCATAGCTATCCAGAAAATATCTCATTTGCGTACTAATCGATCGTTATATTAAATAAAAAGTATGCTTACAGGTTTCGTATGGAGGACTATTTGCAGGTTACGCATGGAGGATTGTTTGCAGGTCTCGTATGGAGGATTGTTTGCAAGTTTTGTATGGCGGGCTGAAGCGTAAAGATTTACAACTGTATGTTTTTTTTTTTGGTTTCAGGTTTTAGGTTTTATTTTATTTTTTAGAATTTTTATTTTAATATATATATATGTATATACAATGTTAACGTTTTTTGTTTATGTAGGTTTTGTTAAATCAATAATAATATATATATTAAAAAGTTAAAACTAGAAAACGTTAACAAGGAAACATGATATATGTACTGTTAATTTTTTAATTAAATTTTTTTTATATATTCTTTTTTTTTAATCTTGTTTTTAATCTATTCTTAGATGCAAAATAGACTTAGTAAAATTTTCATTTTATTTAGATTTTTTTTTAACTAAAACAAACAAAGGAACATATTAAACTAAAACAAAAACTATATAAATTTATATTATTGTTTTTTTATTTTATTTTCTAATTGTTTATTAAAAGAAACTAACTCTTAATTTATTTTTTATTCCTAGCATAAAAATAAAAATAAATGAAAATTTAAAAAAAAATAAAAATATTTCAGTTGCTTTTTTATAAATATTTTTAGATTTAAAATTAATTTTTTAATTCCTAATAAAATTAGAAACAGAATAGCAATTAAGACAAAAATGGAAATTTTAACAAATAAAAACATTAAAGCTAATTAAAGCATGCTAATTTTTAAATTGAAAATAAAACTAAAACCTGCCTACTTGACTTTAATTAAAAATTAAAGATCATTTACATAAAAATGAAATTTCCAATGTAACCATCTATCTAAAAGAAGTAAACCAAAATTATTTTTTAATTGTGAAAAACTAAACTTAGAATATAGAATAATATAAAAAATTAAATGTTGAAAATATGAATTAATAAAATAAAAGTGAAAACAAAATTGATCTAAACTAGTACTTACTTGGAACCATTGTTTGATGCAGCTTTCGTTTGTATGATGATCACCCGAGATCCCTTCTTCACCCTCTTCAATCTCCAGTTTGAATAGGTGGTCTTCATCTGATGCACATGATTCTTTGAATGTCAAGTCTTCCTTGTTTGTATCATGAGGATTAATTACATCTTTGGTTACTATCAAAATCTCCTATTCTTGAGAAGAGGAGATCCTGGATTTTGTGAGGAGATGAGTGAGCTGCTCTAAGCTTATGCTCATCCTAAAATCATTTTACTGGAATCAAATCAACTACTAGAAAAAAAAGAGAACACGACAAACACAAAAACAGAAGCAAAAAATGAGTGAAAAAACAGAAATAAAAAGGTGCACAAAAATCTGTACAAAACAATGAATGAACAGATACAAAGTTAGAAACAAGTTAGTATGAATTAAAGGCACCCAAAATGAAAGCAATCAAAACTAAAAAGGGAAAATTTGCATGAAAACAAACTCGCATTTTCATAAAATGAAAGAACATTGTTGCAGAAAAAGAAAATACTTTGCAGAAAAATAAGCACACTTGCGTAAACAAAGGAACAACAAGGCTTTGGGGCACCCCACTATAGTGGATGCATAGGTTCTTACCTCTCGTCTTACCATCTCCCTTCCCCTTGTTGTGTAATGTAAAAGTAATATATCTATCTATCTAAACTCGTATCCCTGTTAGCACCTCCTCGACAATGGCACCAAAATGTTGGGGAAAATATTAAACAAATTATAACAGATATCAAACGATTTAATTGTCAAACCGAAGAGAGCGTAAACTTGTGAGTTACAGACAAAATATATGTAGGGGCAGAGTATTGATAACTTAATCTAGGTGACTGTAATTAAATTAAGCTTGCAAAAACAAGAAATGACATGAAATAAATCTAATCTAGGAAAAGTAGGAAATTGCATGAAATAAACTAATATAAAACAACTAGCATTAACTTGTGAATTCATAAAATCAATACTATCAATTCATAAGAAAGAAACTTGAATTAACATAAGAGATTCAAAGGATGTGCATTAAGCATCATCTCCATTACATAACAAACAAGAATCTATTCTATAACTAACTCTGAACTATTCTCTACTTCCAAACCACTAGAGAGGCCTCTATCCAAAATAAGGAGAGAGCCCTCCGATTTATACATGAATTCAAAATAACTAATCATAATTACAGATCCACTATTCTCTCAACTTATCCCTCAAAGTCCTCAACAAATATACAACTCATCCCTTCAAGTCCTCAAAAAATATTGGATGAGATATTCTCTCCACATTTCCATGATCTTCTCCTTGAAATTAGCCCACACCTTGAAGATGAAATTCGAATCTGAGGCTAGGTGGTCACTTTTGAGCTTGTAAAAGTCTTGAAATACACCTGTAAGCATCACCAAACTCGTCCAACTTTACAGTATAATGAAAATATGTTATTTTTCTCAATAATTAACCACAAATTCACTCAAAATACTGAAAAATAAATTATTTGGAAAATGGTAATATAAACCCATATTTATTATGAAAGTCGTGAATATTAATGGTTTTATGAAATGATAAGATAGGAATAAGGTGACAAATGGTATGTAAAAGGTGAATAAAATGTGGCCTTTTAACAGCTCAACAAGGATTAATGCATCTCATAGAGAGTGAAAGAAAATCATGAAGACGACTATTGAAGGTCATAGAAGAGGTTCAGGAAGCATCCACAAAGTGAAGAATGAATATTCCAAAGCCGATGGCATATGGAGACAGTTGAGTAATGAAGAGTATGAAAGGGAGAAGGTTGAGATAGAAATTGATCTCAAATTTATGATGGAGTTGTTATAGAAGTAGAAACAAGATCAAAGATGTGCTTTCCTTATGAGAAGGAATATGGGGTGGCATAAGCTACATAAGAGGAAAGAGAAATTGATGAATGCTCACTGGGAGGATGAGGTACTCAAGGAAAGTGAGTATCTGGAAGAAGACTTGAAGACTGAAACTTCATGTGAGGCCAAGAGGTCTCAATTTTTTAAGACTAATATCTTGTGTATTTTTGCATGTGAAAAGAATGAAGAAGGAGAATTTGCTAACATTGTCACAAAGAATGAAATAGATAGACACAATCTTAATTTTGTTTTGAAAGAAGATGGGACAGTTGAGGCTCATTCAAATACGCATGTACAATCGGGAGAAAGTGAAGCTTTTCATCATACTACAAAAGCTGAAAGTAGGAAAGGTTTGGCTTATGATGATGGCCAAGAACACAAATAAGAAAGGGAGGAAATCAAGCATTCACATTGTATGCTTGAGGAAGATGAAAATAATACTATTCAAGAATTTCTGAGTCTTATAAAATAATTGGAATAGCAAGAGGAATATTTGATGTCTACATCATCAAATAAGACCATTGGGTATTCTGATTTTGAGATTGACAATTTGAGTGTATTTGCAGATATTGTAGAAGACAATTCATCTTTTGGAGTTGTCTTGAGTGAGGATGGAAGTTTTTAGGAAAGGTATGATGAAGAGTGTCTTTCTGATGAAGACCAAGTTGAGTTGTTACAGTAGAAGGAATTTATAGATTCCATATTTAATGAGGGCAGCATCTCCAAGGAAGGTGAGACAGTTATGTCTCGTATGAAGGAACCTGTTATTGATGAGGACAAAGAGGAATTGGCTTATCTAAGTGACCAAAATAAGATTATGGGACTAACATCTAGAACTGTCACAGTGATGGAGGATCAGAACCATCATAATTTTATTCTGATAGAGTATGAAGAAGCAATGTCATAGAGAAAAATGAATTGTGACAAAGAATACAATCGTGAATATTGCATATATTTTTTAGAATAAATTCCAAGTGAGATGGAAGATGTGTGCCACGAGCTAAGTCTTTTGGAAAATAGAATAGAAAACGAGAGAATGAATCTTTTTTATGTACAATTGAAATTAGATGAACGTGAGGTGGATATGTCTTATGGTAAAGAAAAATAAGTCTTAGAATTGGAGGATGAACTGACTATCAAAATTATCCAAGGAGCTGAAGGACAGTTATTGAATGTTGTCAAGAAAGAGGAATAAATATATGCTGGGATCGATGAGCACCATAATGATGATGTATTTGAGAAGGATTAAGTAGAAAGTGAATTGTTGAAATGTTGGCTAGAAGCATCTCAGTATAAGAAAGGGATTACAGGTATTGATAGAACAATGTCTCAAGTTTTGGTTGAGACAAAAGCACATACTAGTTTACTAAACTATGTTATGTTTTCCAGTATACAAAGAAGTGTCAGTGAACATGTTACTGCAATCAAAGAGTTAAAATATGAATTACGTCTTGGAAGTAAAGTTGAGGTTACAAAGTAGCAAAGGATCATTGCAGAGGGAGATATCTTCAAATACATTAAGGATGTATGGGTGGAAGAAGAAGAGAGAAGCCAACAGCTTGAAGGTGAAAGTGAAAAGATGAAACAAAGAAGAGATTGCATGCAAATTCTTGAGGTAAAAGCAATTAGATGTGAAGTTTTTGAGAATAAAAACAGTAAATCTGTTGTATAGCAGCGGAGAAGACAGTTTAATGTTTTAAATATATTTTGGAAGATATACATTAGTACAACATGAAGTAAGGATGTTTATTTCCTTGTTTGTGAAGGAGAAGCGCATTTACAAATTGATGAAAACAGGATTTGTTTTCAGCAGGAAATAAAATTGGATATTGAGATAGATAATTTGTGGAGTTTGATTGATTTCTTTAAGAAAAGATATGATATAATGAAGCAAATAGTCTGACGTAAAGTAGGATTGAAAGTGAAGAATTTTGAAGAGAGAGACATTGGAGCATTGTAGCATAAAGTCTGGAAGCCTGGAAGGTTACATCCCATAAGAAATGATGACATTAAAGCTCAATGACAATTGCAAACTAAGGTTTTGGATCTTAGAAGACAAATACTGAAGGTACATGACGAGGAGGTCATGATTTATTTTTACTTTGGGAGTCTAAT